>CAAKHG010043482.1:0-24322 GCA_901007715.1 Dactylopterus volitans
GCCACCATTCACTGCGCCTGCAAAACGGGACAAAATTTGTGGCTCACACACGCACACACACGCACACACACACACACACACACACACACACACACACACACACATGTGCTTACCTGTGCACTTCCTGCTGGTCTCATCTTTCTTGGATGAGCTCATTAGCTTGCAGTTGAAGTTCTCCTCCCAGTACTCAGCGAACCACACGTTCCTCCTGTTGTTCTCCAGCGTTCGCGACGTGAAATAGGCGTCGAAACCTGAGAGGTGACAAACGACAGGTCGGGCAAACGCGAGTTAGCGCTCAGCAGCGAGGCGGCGACGGCGGCGGCGGCGGCGCTCGGGCGTGAACGGCAGGTGTGCTAATAAGACCCACGCAGGACGCCCTCGGAGATGAGGTTGCCTCATTAAAGTCACGCCTGTCGGCGTGAAGATCCAATAAACAAAGTGGCGCGAGGATCGTTAATGAAACAGAAACGGGGAACCAAACAACAATCCGGGAAAAACAGGGAACTGGCGGTGAACCTCAAGGGATCTCAAGGAGGCTTCCAATCACAGTAAGTGCATGGAGATATGCAGGAGATGATGAAACCTGCATGCCTCGTTTTCGTCACGCTTGCACCGAATCGCAAAAATGCACAATTGGCAACATTGATGATGATGATGACGATTATAGACAATATATGTTTAGAAACGTGTTCTTTCTTTTCCCTCTGTCTTTTCCACATCTCTCTCTCAAACACACTGGTTGAGGCGGCTGGCTCTGCCCAGCTTGAATCTGGCTACCGCTGAGTTCAAGCTCATGGCGCTCTGCTCTACAGGGGATTTCATGATTTGGCACTTTAGAAATCAAATCATTTTCTCTATTAAGCCATTTAATAATATGAATAGCCAATAGTGACTGTAACTGTGTAGAAAAAAAAAGTCATATTGCCCCACATTGTTCCAAATGTGATCATGTTGCATCAGGTGGGATCTGAATGTTATTTTCATTTCATCAACCGTGTTTTTGTGGTTGTCTGACTCCTAAAAAGGAGCTTAATAAGGTTGATTGACTATATACATAATAGAGCTAATAAATGTTTTCCGGGTGCTCTATTTCCAGCAATTCCGGGGGAGTCGAGGGCGGGTAGGAGGATCTGTACAATGAAAATGCTAAATGGTTCGACTGTGGATTCATTTAAACAGGATGGCAGAGGACAGAATAAATAAAGCATTTTTTTTTTGCGGTTCATCGTCAGCTGATGTGCTCCAGTAAATGGGAGGCGACCATGTTGTATATCTCCATGAATAATCTTTCTCGTTAACTCCATTAGAAAGTAACCACTGATGGAATTTTAAGACAAATGCCCTGTGAAATCCGAAAATGAGGACTTACAGAATATATTGCAGAACTCATCTCAGCACTGAAGTTTACTGAATGATGTGTAAAATCTAGTTTGTCTAAAAGTCAAAGTTGGTCCATTCATAAAAAAACAAACAAAAAAAACAGGTTATGTTTGCGGTGTCATTTGGAATGAAGTGGAGAGTGGGTACCATCCCACATATTTTTTTTAATTGTACGTTAAATGGTTATCTAAGAGAGATACTATACCACTATATTGCTCCACTAAACCCTGAAACAGTCCGGTGTCCAGATAAGAAAAACACTAAAATGGTTTTCAAGGTTTATAACTATCGCAAAGGCCCGGAGAGGAAGAGGACAGGATTAATTGTTTCGTCATGATATGGCAAAAGAGGATGCTTCAGATATCTCTGCATTTTTATCTTATTTTTGATAATTTGCGCTCTGGTCTCGGATTGCTTGGGTTTGTGGAGCCTTGTAAACCCTCGCGGGCCGGACGGAGGAGATATCACGACACAAAAATAACAGCTTTATTCACGCGGTCCATCTGTGTTGCATCTCGCTCGAGTTTTCGGAGCTTTTGCAAACCGGAGAAAGCAGTTTTATAGGGCAGATGAGCGAGTCCCTGCCCTGCAATGTATAGTTTATCAAATCACTCAAGCCTAAAAAAAACTGATAATATTCGAAGAACAAAAAAAACAAGAATTCCTTCCTTCCTTTGCTGACAGCTTTTCTCTCCTCCAATCTATCATTCTCACAACGCTTGGGAAATTGAGTTGTAAGGGTACGAGTCCCTTATCTTAAGTGCACTTAATCATCTCCCTTTTCTCTTGGAAATGATAGGCAGCCGCGCTTCCCTCTCGCTGTCGCTGATACCCCTGAGATGTCCTTGACACCCCGTCACAATGTCACAGACCGCATACATTTTCATAATTTCTCACGGGCTAAAATTAAGATCTTGACCTCCATAAAGGGGCCTCCGCTTGGAGCCTCCGAGTCGGCGGGGGGAGAGGAGGCTGCGGGGCGGCGTGTTTGCGAGGGCGACGCGAGGGTGCCGGTGTGGGGTTATGTCTTTTGACATAAAGGCAAAAGACTAGGAGGGAATAAAAGTTGAAGAGACTCCTTTACAGTGGGAGATTTCATTTAGAATTCACCCGGCATTGTGATGTGGCCGTGGGGGTGAGCTGATAGCTTTTTTTCACGCCGAGTGACCCTGGAGGGAAGACGCTTCAGGGGCCGCCGGCGCCTGAAGACGTGGGCCTCCTCCTGCCAGAGCACATATTTGCAGCCTGCGCTGGAACAAGTTCCCCCTTTCCCTTTGCTTCTTAACAGGGAGCTGCAGAGGTTCTGAGATGAGGTCAAGCGCGGCTGCAATCCACCAGTTGTCTTCCGGAGCAGGATTCACTCTGAACTCATCAATCAGTCACCGTTGTTAATAATGATAAAATAAATAAATAAAGCTCCTCCGTATTAGTCAAGTTTGTTGACATGACGACCAGCCGTAACCTAACGCGTGCTGCGGTATCCGGCACCGAGATGTTAGCAGCAGATCCTTTAAGTTGTGGAAGTTGCGAGGTGCAGCCTCCATGGATCGAACTTGTTTGTCCGGCACTTCCCACAGATGCTGGATCGGATTGAGATCTGGGGAATTTGGAGGCCAAGTCAACATCTTGAGCTGGTTGTTGTGTTCCTCAAACATTCCTGAAGCATTGTTGCTGGAGCATTATCCTGCTGAAAGAGGCCAGTGCCATCAGGGAATACCGTTCCCATGAAAGGGTGGACATGGTCTGGGTCTGCAGCAATGCTTAGGTCGCTGCTACGTGTCAAAGGAACATCCACATGGATGGCAGGACCCAAGGTTCCCCAGCAGATTGTTGCCCAAAGCATCACACTGCCTCCGCCGGCTCACCTTCTTCCCATAGTGCATCCTGGTGTCATGGGCTCGTCCGTCGGATCGGACCACTTCGGCCAGTCTTCACCCCCCACATGCGCCCCCACACATCAGTGAGCCCTGGCCATCCACGACCTTGTCGCCAGTGCACCGCTTTTTCTTCTTTGGACCCCTTTTGACAGGAACACCCCACAGGAGATTCTGGAGATGCCGCGACCCCGTCGTCCGGCCGTCACAGGTTGGTTCTCACTGAAGCGGCTCAGGTTTTTATGCCTTTCCCATTTTTTTTTTTTTTCCTGCTTCTAACGCATCAGCTTCGAGGACAAAGTGTTCACTCGCTGTCTAATACATCCCACCCACTGACAGGTGCCATGGCAACCAGATAATCAGTGTTATTCACGTCAGTGGTCAGTGGTCATAATGTTAAGGCTGACCAGTGTACATGATCATTTCAAATGGAATACCTGGTCTTGCTATCTGAGGATTTCTTTTTTTTTTTTTTTTTTCGGGGGATGTGGAGTGAACGTAATCGGAAACAGATGACGCAGTCGGTTTCAGGTGACATCATGATTTTAAGTCTTTAAATCTACTTTGAGTAAGGTTTCAATTTTCTTCTTCTTTCCTTTGTTGTTGTTTTTTTTTTTTTTTCCTAGCCAGCTTTCCCAGCTTACTCCAAGGCCACACGGAGCAAATGAATAGAAATAAAAGTGTGTCTGACTGTAGGACAGATTCCTCCTGCAGCATCTCCTTGCAGCTTGAAAGGAACCTAAATTAGAAATGTCCTTGTAATTGCTCTCTGGATTGCAGCATTAGTGCAACAGTATGCACAGCATACATTTGAAAGTGGGGATTCAACAATAATTGCATCTGGATGTAACCTCAAGGGCGAACATGGTGTTTGATCTTAATTTATATGAATCCCTGATGGAACTTAACCTACTTTATGGAGCATTTAATGTCAGATCCGAGCCTGTTTGTACATCCCGGGGAGAAAACAACTATCCCACTGTTGGCTGAAACTGCTTATTCACATTTTGTCAGAAACGGAAATCCGGAAGCTCACGTGTGTGTTATTTTCCGACCTTATTGCATATATTGAGGGCTGCAGATGCCACAGGGGCTGATCATTGTATTTACCTCCAGGCTTACATTTATATGAAGGGGCATGGAGAAAAATTAAAAAGCACAGTATTTATGAGGAAGTGTCATCATTTCATCTCTTTGTGGTGTCGCACATTCAGTGAAACAAGCACAAGACACAAAGGGAAGCAATTACTTTCGAAGAAAAAGAGGTGAATTTGAAAGCTGCGGAGGGACACAAAGGCACCAAGTTTCATGAATAAATCCCTCCTCACTCACTCACTCACACACACACACACGCGCGCGCGCACACACACACGCACGCACGCACGCACGCACGCACGCAGCAGTTACTGCTAAATGATCTGGAGTTTGGCAATTTGTTTTACCAGCTGATATTTCACAGGGAAGAATCCGCATCAGCCAAACATTAATAGCCACCGGAATTCCTCCGCTAGCCTCTCGAGTTGCGACGGGAGGTTTTCACTTGACGTCACTTCCGCGTTGAGCGGCGGGCGCGAAATACAAATGGAGGGCCGGGAGGCGATTTACTACCGAAGAAAGTAGATAGTAGATAGTCTGGATAATGCCGATGTTTTACGTCGTTTACGGTTGCTCAAATCGATCAAAACGTGAATAAAAGCAAGCGCCTTTTATCGAGTGCCCAAGGTGGTCGCTCACACGGGAAAAAGGTAAGAAGCTCACGGAAAAAAGGGCTCTTAAATCATCGTTTACGCTCTGGAGGAGTAGAGTCAGAGTCAGAGGTATCGTGTTTTTTAGCTTACGTTAACATTTTCTTTCCTTTATAACACCGACGTTAGTTTTTCTTAGCTTTTTTTGAAGCTACGTGAAGTCAAACTGAATAACCTACATTCATTAGGCGTAAGTACAGTAACGTTACGTCTAATGGGTCATTTGTTCATCTGTTCAGGTTGCCCAAGTAAATTAAATGAGGTGGAGTCGGTAGACTGGGCTCCTACAGTTGAACCTCGGCTCGGAAAAAAATTGTCAACGGGAGGAGAAAATGAGGTGCAGGGAGCAGCAACCTCCCCGTCTCCTCTGCAACAATCTGCGTCTCCACGGGTGTTTCACCGGATCTCTGAGAGCCGTTAACCTAGTAAAGTAAATAATCGTAACGCTGACGTTGAGACACACTGCGCTTAATGGATGTTGCTAACCGCTGATGCGTACAGATGCTAACTATGATTATAGCCATAGATAAAAATACTCAACCTGGCGAAAACCAAACGGAGGTAGTCGTCTTATATTTTCGATCTCGGGTCGTGCACCCACCCGCTGAGAAAGTCATCGTAAGCCTCCATACTTTTGTATGCCTGCATTTGTTGTTTGCTGTAGAAAGACGTCTGGTAGTTGGTAACGTCCACTGCCTCGATAGCAGATAAATCTTTGGAAAAATCAGTCTTCGTTTGCCGCGCGATTTCAGAATCACTGAAAACGAGCTATTAGCATCCATCCACCCATGAATGAGTTAGACTGGATTATTTGTCCAGAATACCCCCCTTTGGTCTCATCCTTATAGACGTTTGTGCCAAATTTCAAGCGAGCCCCTCCCACTCATTCCTGAACATCTGTGTTGACAAGATCCTGTTTTGTGATTTGGCGGTGACCTTTGACCTCTGGCCGCCACAATCCAAGCAATTCACCCCTGAGCTCGAGTCAGCATTTGCGCCGAATCTGAAGACTTCCCCCTCCAATCATTCCTGAGATACCTCGTTCACAAGAGATCGACAGATGAAAAACCTGGAAAGGTGATACCGCACCCATATTTGTATTTATGAAACACTGATCTAAAAAAAAAAAAAATTACAACAATTTCCCCCTAAATGGAGCTGAGAGGATTAACACAGCGGCATATTTTGTTCCATTGTGGGATTAACGACGCAGAATCAGTGAAACAAGAGAGGCTCTGCCTGAGTGAAATTCGTCTCTTGCTGGTATTTCATTTGCCGCAGCGCATCAGACGAGAAGCGTAAAGAGTTTAGAGGGAAGAGTTGGATTAACGAGTAGACGAGTGCGGAGATTTGTGCTCCAACATGGAGGTTTTGCATTTCGTCCGCCCTGGCAGACATTTTCTGGGTCAGAGATTCCACCGGCGGGGCGATGTGTCACACTCTTGCGAATTATCACTCCGAGTTCAGACATTTTCGGAGGTTAGGCGCCGTCTCGCTCTCTCAGGTTTTCTTTTCAGCCTGCAAACAATGCCAGCGCAGCTGTACTGTCTGTTTTTTTGGGAGTCCTGACAGCTCCAGCGTTGACTCACGTCGGTTTGGAACGACGGTTTCGTCTCAGACAGGTTAATTCGGGGACAATCGCCGGGCGCTTTTGAAGCCCCGGTCGTGCTGAGGAGCCCTGCTTCGTCATAGCTTCTCCATTTGCGAATTCAAGGCTTCGCGGTTCTTCTGTATGCGACTAAAATAGGGTCCCAGACAATGACATCGATGCGTCAACGCGGTCGCCCCCGGGCAAATTTAAGCCTTACGCGTCCGCAAGAGTTAGCGTGATGTAAATGCCACGCATTTATACGCCGATCGAGCGTTACAAAATGACCGCAGCCCTGCGATAGATTCTCCCTTCAGGAAAAGCTTTACGTTGAATTTTTTATCGCATGTGTTTGAGAGAGGTGTTGACACACTCTAATGTGATGCTCTTGGTAGAGGTGGAGGGTTAAACTGAGAGAGGTGTCGCTCACATTGTGGTCATCAGAGCCAGAAGTACCTATTCGCATGCATCGGGGTGACGTTCCATCAGGTGGCGCTCATTGCACTGCAAATGCTGTTTGCCGCCGTTGGAAATGTGAAGAAGAGCTCCAACCAAAGGTGAAGTTACTGTACTGTTTACATAGTACATCCTGTCTTAAAAATAAAGGTGATTTGTGATTTAATGAGGAGGATTTTTATCTCCGACACAACTGGAAGGGTGGTACTTTTTTTCCGCCCATTATTGGCTTGATATACATATCTGAAAATATCTTTGTAATTTTTCAACAGAGTCATAATTTGGATAATCTGAGCATATGTTGTGAATCTGCAAACCTCCTTGCAACATTTTTTTGTTTTTGTTTTTTTTCCAAATTCTTATAGTTCAAGTGAATCACCACAATCTGGGAGAAAACTCAAGTCTCATAACGGCGCCCGGGTCGTCGCATTGGAGTTAACGGACACCCTTGCCGCCTCTCGCGCGGCTGATGTCGCCGACCGCTGCCACACCGATTCTCTATCTCAGAACTGCCAACCTGACGTGAGCATCTCATCGCCGACCGCAGAGGTTTCTGACTGAGTCACTGACGCTCTTAATCAGCTAAATTACTGACATCACACAGCAGCGCAGCCTCGGAGCCACTGGATAAACATTTGAAGACGCCGCTTATTTCCCTAAACTCATCCATGTGAGAACACCACGTAGCAGGGGGAGTCTTTGCTAATGGCAACATTTTGCTCACTGGAGTGTGCATGTCATGTTTTGACAGAAAAGGAAGCTCCAATAATCAGTGAGCACAAGCTTGTTGAGGCCACAGTGTGTGTGTGTGTGTGCGTGTGTGCGTGTACGTGTGTGTGTGTGTGTGTGTGCTTAAATTAACAAATGGGCATGACCCTTACTGAAGATACGTAACACTGCCATTTTTTAAAAAACACTACAAGTCAGATGGAAAGATGGTTGTTTCTTCAGGAAATATTGTTGTCATTTATTTATTTATGATCTATGTTCTCAGCCATAAAAATAAACAAACAACACCAGCAAATAATACTACTACGAATAATAAACCTTTCCCACAAACCCAAGGCCCGAAGTCACCTAGCCAGTAGATTACCAGATAAGAGAAAGGATGCTAACTTGTTTTTTTTTAGCTATTTAATTTGCTTCAGTCAGCATTTACTTTGCAAAGTAGTGCTTTGTTGATATATACCTCGACTCGCCTGCCATTTTCTTTGGCCCACCTTATTTGTACCAGGTAGAACCCGCCTTTGCCTTCAGAACCGTCTTAATTCTTTGTGGCGTAGATTTAACAAGGTGGTGGAAATCTTCCTTGGAGACTTTGGAACGTACTGACAAGATAAGCACCGCACGGTTGCTGCAGATTTGCCGGCTGCACATCCATGTTCTGAATGTCCCGTTCCACCACACCAAGTACACACACCAAGTAATAATTTGGGCTTCGTGCCATTGTGCATTATCCTGCTGGAGGCAGCCATCAGGAGATGGTCCACTGTGGTCATAAAGGGGCGAACATGGTCAGCAACAACACTTAGGTGGGCTGTGATGTTTAAGCGATGCTCAGCTGCTACTAAGTGGCCCGGAGTAAGAAAACATCTCCCACACCCTAACGCCACCAGCAGCAGCCTGAACCATTCATGCAAGGCAGGAGGGATCCTTGCTGCTATGTTAACGCTTGAATTCTGACGCGATCGTGTGGACGTTCTCGCAGAAACCGAGACCCTTCAGACAAGCCGACGTTTTTCTATTTTCTTTTGTCCCATTTTGGTGACCATGTTTGAATTATTGCATCAGTTTCCTGTTTTTTAGCTGACACCCGGCGTGGTCTTCTGCTGCCGCAGCCCTTCTGCCTCAAGGCTGGACGCGTTGTGTGTTCAAAGATGCTCCTCTGCAGACCTCAGTTATATCTGGCAGAACTGGCCAAGCCATTCCAATCTGACCTTTGGCATCAACAAGGCGTCTTCTCCCGGAGAACTGCTGCTCACTGCATATCTTCTCTTTTTGAGACCATCCTCTATAAACCCTGGAGATGGTTGTGTGTGAGATAGATCAGCAGCTGCTGGAACACGCAGACCAGCCTGTCTGGCACCACCAACAACGGCACGTTCAAAGTCACTTAAACCATTCTGATGCTAAACCTGAAGTTCAGCAGATCCTCCTGACTGTGTCTACATGTCTAAATGCAACGAGTTGCTGCCATGTGATCGGCAGATAAGATATTTGTGTTAACGCACAGTTGAGCAGGTGTACCTCATAAAAAGGCCATCAAGTGTGTACATCTAGAGAAGGAGGTCTATGCTGAACATGAAATAGATATGCTGTTTAATTGTATCCTTGTACAGTATTCCTGGTTATCTGTCACCATCTGTCAGCTTCCAGCAAATGTTGGTTAGGTGTTTCTGAACCTTAGTTTTGTGTGAATGGATACTTCGTGGTTGAGAGATGGCGGCCAATCACGTGCATATAAAGTCTTGGCAAAGGCTCAATAAGGAAAATCGCTCCTCTCTTTCTGTGCTTGTGATTTCTGCTTCTCCTTATACTCCCATCCTGTCACTTTTGCCTCCTCTTGCTGTTAAAATCTCCCCATTCACAGTTCCGACATCACAACTTCTGCCCAATTATCTTTCTGGCCACATACTCAGCCAATAGTCGCTGTCCTTTAAATATCTCACCCGATTGTCACCTCCTCCTCATCTCCACCCCGTGCTAAAAATGGCTCCAGTGATTCTTCAGGTCCCATCTTCTACCAACAGCTGTTTCTGATGCTCCTCTGGGCCTCATGATGTCAAAGCCAAGTAGGTCTTTTGACTTTCGGAGAGCAGGTGACCGGAGACTGCTCTCTAATTGGCTGCTTAAGAACTCTATTCACAGACCTGGTGAATCTTTAATATGAAGGCAACAGTGTTGCGGTGTCGCACATTGTTTTTTACTTTTTTTTTTTTTTTTTGCATGCCACCCTAAAACTTTTATCACCAGCCGCCGCTGCCTTCGCTCTCTGTCGGCGGCCGTCTGCCGAGTGAAGATAACACAATTCGGGGGTCCAAGTCGTTGAGAAGAAGCAAAATGAAACAGGAAGGCGATTAACAGGAGTGCTTGTGTTCCTTTTTTTTTTTTTTTTTATTATCCGAATCCATTAAACTTCTATTTCAACACCGACTTTGTCTTTGGAAAGGCAACATTAAAAGCACATTAAAAAAAAACCCCTCTGATTTTAAGTCTGCCGACTTGTTCAGCAGTTACAGTTGTTTGGTGACGTCCACAAAAGGCACTGGGAGCGCAGGTACCGCGGACGTGTTCCACAGATGCAGCTGTGGCGGCATCTTTAAAATGTAAACGCATCTCACCGGGGGTGCATCTCGCCCTCCTCTCCGATGTATTTCCAGTTTCGAAATAAACGCTGTTTGGGAGCCGCGGCGAATGAACAGCAGCGTCAACCGAGGCCTCCATGGAGTCTTTCCTTTGCGGGGCGCTGATGCACAGACGACCTTCACACGTGTTTGCACTGCCGAGTGTGTGTGTGTGTGTGTGTGTGTGTGTGTGTGCGCGCGCTGCTGAGTCTGCGCTTTGTTTGATCCCGCGCTCGGTTTGTCTTCTTCAAGGGTTTTTCACTTCTTCAAGGGTTTTCACGGGTCCTTAAAAGTCTTAAGTTAGTAAAGGCCTCCTCTTTTTTTTCTTTTTTTTTTACCCTCTGAGATCGAAGCTTTCTCTGGTTCTCCTGGACTTGTTACTCCAATAACACTTGTGTAACGCCGACCCGATAACGCACAATCAAACAATGTGCATCATTTCTTTCAGAACAACCTTGAATTAAAGAATAGGTATTGTGTGATTATGTCACTTGAATTGATAAATAAGATATTGGACTATAAGGAATACAACACAAATTGAATCTTGCAACTATTTGTGACATAAAATACAAGCTTTTGTTGCCAAAAATTGTTAAAAAAAACACTTTAGTGTGAATATTGCCTATGGTTATAAAACTTTTTTTTTTCTTGGTCTACAAGTTTGGAGCCTAATTGTCACAATCGCCACATTAGGTTGACTCTCCTCCTTCATTATTTGGGCTGCTGATCAATACATAATGAGGATTATATCAATCACAGTTCACCCGCTCGTACGAGCTTCAAGAACACAAACACACATAGATAATCAGAGCAGCCTTCCCGTTGGCGGACAGGATGACTGCAAAACCTCTCCAAAGTAACCTGTCATTGAAAAATGGATAGGATGGTGACAGACGTTCGATATTGGATCTATGATGATGGATTTAGGGTACTAAGTCCTCAAAGAGGCACCGGAGCTTCTGTAAGGATGACCATGAAAAAAAATCAAACAAAAAAAACCCCAACAATGCCAAAAGCTACAATTTATCAATAAAAACTAACAATATCATGAATAAATGCATATGATAAGCTTGTGCTCGATGGTTTAAAGTTGCATTCTTTTGATTCTTACTTTCCACTAATCACTGCAACAACCTGCTCCAACATCTAGTGGAGCTTTAAAAAAAAACAAAAAAAACAGGACTTCCTGATCCTGGCAGTCAAAGGATGAATGCCGAGCTTCCGGAGAGTCCAGCAGCAGAACTGTGATGAAGCTGAACTCAAACATGAAGGATTGATTAAAGAATTCATCATTAATGGTCGGTGGACTTTAAGGATCCTGGAAGATCAATGCAGCTGGTTGGCCATGTGATCAAAAAGGGTCCTCCTTTAGAACTGGACACAGCTACACAGGGACGCATATTATGTTTTTTTTGTTTTTTGTTTTGTTTTTTTTTAAGCTTTTCAGAAGTGTTGCAAATAGCAGATGTGATAAGGATTTAACGGTGAAGTAAGAATAATAAAAGAGCCGCGCCACCTGTGAGGCTGCCCTGATTATGAATCTTCAGCTCTGAACTATATTCATGACCAGATGTTTCCATTAAGCAGATTACAGACCTCCAGCTTGTTATCGGTGTCAGAACAGGGAGGTTTTGGACCTTTCTGCTCTGATTCATCCGCCGTTTGTGTTTGTTAGCCGACATCAGTCGAGACACGCTGAACAAAGACAAACACGGAGACTGTCAACTTTGCCTAATCAGAGATGAAGCTCGTCAGTGAATATTCAGACAGTCAGAGGCGAACTAGTGGAACTGAGAAAACTCGGCGGGTTTCATGCTGCGCCTCGACGGCCATCTGTCCGTTTTTATTTCACCGTGTGTCCTCAGTGGCGCTCAACCAAGGGACTGTGTGTCTCCACCTAACAAGACCGTGAGCAATATAACGAGATTGCAAAGCACACAACATGGGAGTAAACCATTTATGGTCACAGATGTCGCTGCAAACAAGAAACGCGCCACCATTATGCCGCGGTCATGGTTTGCAAGCAGGAATCAGACATCCAAACATGGTGTTGTTTCTGGCCATACTGACGCCATGGATGGCAACTTTTTATTCCCCAGAGGGCCATACTGACCCATGTAAAGTAAGTGAAGGGCCAAACTTGTGTTTTCTCAAATGCAATTACAGTTTTGCGGCTGAACGATGTCTCCTGACGTCACGCTGACGTTGCAAATATCCACTCGGTCAGAAATGTGATATTCAGGGCCGTAAGGGTCTCGGTCAAGAGGCAACTGGACTTGTTTTAGTTGTTGAAGATCGCTCACCCAAAAGGCTTCTTCACTTCTAGGTGGTTGGTGGGGAGTCGCTGGTATTTAAACCCTTGTGGGGTTAATTTCAACCCTTGTGGGGTTTAAATACCGCGAGAGTAGTTAAGGTCACTTTGGACTCACTGGCATACCCTGCCATCATCGTGTTTGGGGTTAACAATCGGAAAGAATGAGTGAGAACGGGCATTGTACCCTGGTAAGTGGTGGCTTCGTCCTTAGGATGAACCGATTTTTGTCTCGGAGTGTTGCTGCTCCAAACACAATATAGGATTGTGTATTTGAAAAAAAAAAAAAAAAAAAAAAAGGTTTCTTAGACACTCCAGTCAAAAGAAGTCCAGTTTCTTTCTCCTTAATGCTTTAGGATTAGCATGACCTGGACGACTAAAACTCTACAAAGGCACTCAGAGCCGACTTTCGACTTTTGATTCCGTCATCGCACCCGCTAACATCGCGGCTGTAATCTCAACTTTAGCCCAATGTAGGCAGCAAATAAAGTGAAAAAGCAGAAAGCTTTATTTTAGTCATTGAGCTTCGTTAGCATAATGCTGCTTTAATTGCCTTAATTTACGTTTGGTGGTGGCATATTGCTTTCCTTTGAGGATATTACATGTCGGATATATATATGTATATATATATATATATATATATATATATATATATATATATATATATACCTCATGGGTCGGTTCTGGCCCCGGGGCTACATTTTGCTCATGTGTGTATCAAGGCATTGTGCTTATGAAACATATTTTTTGCTTTTGCAGATACACACAAAGCAAACATCCACCAGAGCCCTGCAGCGCCATGGATTTTTTTCCCCGTGTTTTTGGCAGCAGCTACTCTGCAGAACAGAAACATCCAAACCCTACAAAACAACAAGTCGCAAAACATAAACCATCAGCCACGACTCTAATGACTAAGATTAGCATGAACCACCGCCAGCCGAAGTTAAGAGGCCAGCGGCTGCTGGGGTCAGAGCCAGTAAACAACGGGGGGAAAAAAAAAAAAAAAAAAAGTCAATTACTGGCCCTTGTTAAACTGCGCCTTCAGAGGCTAAAGAGGTGGAAAGGTTGTTTAATGCCCTTATTTAAGACTAATCCTTTACTTGAAAAGACACCGGGCTGGTGAGTTGGAAAAAAGATTCAAACAGGGATGGCGGAGAAGACATGCTGAGGCACAAATCAATGAATAACGGGCTGCTCGGACAGAAAATGGCACGTCGTTTGTCCGGAAGCATTCGCAACACTCGCGCAGGTGGCACCGAATCAACAAAAACGTGCCGGGCGGCGGGGCCACGGTACTCCTCCCCAACCGTGGATGTCTGACGGCGCATGTATGCAAAGGAAAATAAAAAGCGAAAAGGTCAACTCATTCTCAAACAAGATTTTAGTGCTGCGGGACACTTGAAGACATGACTGAATAACAAGGGTGGCCGAGCAAGTGACAGTTAGACGGGAGAGGACGGGGAGGGGAGAGGTCCGGGGGAGGTTGCTGAGCGTGATCGGTGTCAGCGGCGGCGCGTCTCCTCCTCCCATCTCCTTTCCGTTGTCAGATTAGTGTTTCGCCTCACGCCGCCGCCAAAAAATCCATTGTGACAGGCTGCCAGAGAGCATTCCCGCTCAATTGGCTAAGTACTCCAGGAAAATCGCCACCCCAGACTTCCACACACTGCCGGAGAGACGCGCGCGCGCGCGCGCACACACACACACACACACACACACACACACACACACACACACACACGCAAACAACAGCTGAGAGTTCTTCTCTCCCGCTAACCGAACGCGATGAAAGTCAGCTGAAGTTTGGCGTCATCACATGAATGGATGCTCATCTAAGGAGGGGGGGGGTGTTTCCGTGGAAACGCGACACATGGTTTTGTAAATGTGATGGCGATTTTGGTGCTTTAATAAGAACTCGAGCCACTTTGACCCTCGGGTGCCGGAGAGGACCTGAAATCCAATCCAGGAAGTAAGTTATCAAGGGCTGCTTTTCATGATGCTGACATGTGCTTCCTTGCTTCAGTTCTCCCTCCGGAAATCATTTGCTCTTGCCACTGCGAATGAGTTTCCTTTCAATGCAGCTGGAGGAGATGGGGGGAAATACTGGTGTAAGCTCGTCTTTTATCAACTGGATTAACATATATATATACGGATCAGCCATAACATTATGACCACGGACAGATGAAGTGAAGGACACAGATTATCTGATTGTCATGGCACCTGTCAGCGGGTGGGATAGATCAGGCAGCAAGTAAACATTATCTCCTCAAAGTTGATGTGCTACAAGCAGGAGAAATGGTCAAGTGTCAGGATTTGAGCCATTATGATAAGGTCCAACTTGAGAGGGCCAGACGACTGGCACCGTCGGAACTGCAGCTCTTGTGGGGCGTTCCTGCTCTGCAGTGCTCGGGACCTATCAAAGGTGGTCCAAGGAAGGAAGCGCGGTGAACCGCCGATAGGAGAATTGGCGGCCGAGGCTCGCCGATGGAGAGCAAACGCTGGCCCATGTGGTCTCATCCAACAGCCGAGCTACTGTAGCTCAAATTGCTGAAAAACTTCAGTTGGTTCTGACAGAAAGGCGTCAGAATACACAGTGCGTTGCAGTGTGTCGCATATGTGGCTGCGTAACCACAGACCAGTTAGGGAGTTAGGAAGGTGGCTCGGTCTGATGCATTAGGACTTCTTTTACAGTGAGATGCTTTGGAGGAACACATGGCACCAGGATGCATTATGGGAAGAAGGCGAGCCGATGGAAGCAGTGTGATGCTTTGGACAATGTTCTGCTGGGGAACCTTGGGTCCTGCCAATCATGTGGATGTTCCTTTGACACGTAGCGCCTTCCTAAGCATTGCTGCAGACTATGTCCACCCTTTCATGGAAATGGTATTCCCTGATGGCAGTGGCCTCTTTCAGCAGGATAATGCTCCCTGCCACAAAGCAAAAAACGGTTCAGGAATGTTTGAGCAACACAAAAAACCAGTTCAAGGTCTTGACTTGGCCTCCAGGTTCCCCAGATCTCAATCAAATCCAGAATCTGTGGGATATGCTGGACAATTATGTCCAATCCATGGAGGCTTCAGCTTGCAACTTTCAGGACTTAAAGGATCTGCTGCTAAGCTCTTGGTGCCGGATGCCACAGCAACACCTTCATAGGTCTGGTGGAGTCCAGGCATATATGGGTCAGGGCTGTTTTGATAGCAAAAGTAGGACTTACACAATGTTTCCTATCTGTCTCAATGCCACAGTAACTCTCCTCAAAACATCTCTCGCCACTGAATCCCCAGCTGCGTTTCCTGTGAAATATATTTCCTCGTGGATTTGCAGATCACATATTTATATTGATTATGTGGGCTGGAGCATATCAGTTCATGGCGTCATATGTTCATGAGAAATGTATATTTCTGGCCAGTATTTTGGCCAAAATGCCAAAATATTGGTGTCTGATGATTTGTCATTGCAGTGGTTATGGTCTGATTAGATTTGGAAAAACGACAACAGTGATTTCAAAAAAACACTTCAGCAAATGTGAAAACGACTGATGCAACACGGGATCAAACTCCGAATGTCCAATAAAGTGCTTAGGTGGCCTCAGGTCAAAGGTCAAGCTCGCTGTGACAAGAAATTTGCCCTGATTTTGTTAACATAAGATTTTCAGACACACCTGGAGGGAATTTCTTCAAATTTGGCACACACGTCCACGTTAGAAGGTCAAAGGTCAACGTCACCATGACCCATTATGTTTGGGCATAAGTCATACAATGATGATGGCAACATGTTAGACAAATGTCTGGGTGAAACAATGAAGTGATTTTTAAAAAAAAAAATACTTTTAATACAGTTCATTCAAAGTCTGAACTGGATGCCTGACTGGTCGGCATCGCATCCCCTAAAGCATCGGTACAACCTCCGCTGAGAGAAGATGTGACAGCTGTTCACATGACTGAAACTGTCTCATCCACTGAGTCGCGTTTAATCAAACGGCAATTTGAGGTAAAAAAGAAAAAAAAGAAAAAAAAAGGACCCTGGTTTCTTCCATTATTTCTCTCTTTCACACTAATTCGAACTCCCACAGCTTGTATGAAAAGGAGTCCGCGTCCTTCACAGTCCGCCGTCTCGACCCGCTAGTCGTTCATAACATTGCCTTCACGCCCGGAAAAAGCATCCATCTCCATCAATCATTTGTCAGAATACGAGGGGACAAAAGGTGCCCGCGAGCACCTCCAGATGTTTATCGGGGCGATTTTCAAGGGCAAAGTTCTTCTTCGTGTTACTTTTTACGTCCACGCGATGCGTTCACGAGGAGCGGAGGCGATCAGACGGCGGCGTTTCGGCAGAACGCCGGCGACATGATCGCACGGGCGGTTTTTTTTTTTTTGGCTTGTCTCCAGCGATCAGACTCGGCTGGTTCCCACGTAAGCTGCCGACTGACGAGTTTTTTTTTTTGTGCGTCAAGAAGTGAGAGAACAGAGGCGTCGCGTCATGTTTGAAGTCGGAACCCCCCCCTCCCTCCCGTGCAAAACTGATGGGACAAACGCACCTCGCCGACGTCTGCGTTTGATCCCGGCGTCAGGCTGTCTGCAGCGACTAAACAAACGCGTCTTCATTTAGGCAGTCGTCAGCATCGCCGACAAAGAAGTCAACCGCAAATTACGTCTCCTCTGATCTGCGACTGCATTTTTAAAGACTGCCTCCTCTTTTCTTTGGCGTCGTAAAGAACAACTCGGCGTCCCAGCTAAAAACAAAGCAGCTTTTAAGAAGCTTTGTACATTTCACTTTTGTTTAGTCGGCGAAGGAATCGTGAGCTTGAATAATGAATGGTTTGAATAAACTTGGACTCGGGGTTTGTAAGGGGACAGAGAGAAAACGTCTTTATCCCTGGTTATGGAGGCCAAATGAAATTAAAGCTCTAAGTCTGACTAAGACATGAAAGTGGAGCGGTGATAATGACATATTGCTACCGTCAGAAGAGTCCTGCGCGATTCTGTGTGACAGGACACCAAGAAATTGGTCAGAGTGACGAGATGATTGAGCCCACGAGTTCCGAAAAGGGATCAACTTACCGCTGATGGTGGCTCTCTTGGGCAGGATGGTGACGGCGCCGATGGCGGCGTCTTCCAGCTGGTGGATGGGGCTGTTCTTGGCTCCCCAGCTGTCGGAGCCGATCCACAGGAAATGCCCCACCTGCTCGGCCCGCTTGCTGGCGTTCAGGATGCCCCTGTAAAGTGCCCAACAACTCCGAGTCACCGCAACGCGTGCGCGTACTGGTCGTTTAAAATGGGCTAGCAGAGTTGGGTCATTGGGTTGCTCAGAAGCTCTGTGGTGCGTGTGTGTGTTTTTTTTTTTTTTTTTAGCAATTCTGGTACATTCCTGATTCCTGAGACAAAGCTCATTTAAAACTGCAACTTAAAATCAGGGGCAGGCAATGTTCTCATTCAGAGGGCCAAGCTAAATTAGATAAAGTAAGACGATAGCTAAAGGGCTCTTATTTCCCACAAGGGCTAGCATGCTTGGTTAAAAAAAAAAAAAAAAAAAGCCACAATTTGAAGCCTTTCATGAACATAGACAGCGCCCTCTACTGGAGTGGAGTTGAGTAGAAGTATAATATTAACACAACGCTGCCTTTAATTGATTTTTTTTTTTCCTTTTTAAGTTTGATTTGTGCTCCCTTGCAAAGGTCCCAAACAGGACGGGGATGGTCCACGGGCCGGTTCTGACCCCCGAGTACATGTTTTTGCTCCTTTTGCTTGAAATGAACCCAAAATGAAAGTTTGACTTCTTCTGAGGGACAAGACGAATAAAAATAAACAGAATCTAGCATCCTATAAAGAATAAGGTTTTAACATCTGCAGGGTTTGTGAAAGTTTGAGCCAATCATGTCGCAGTAAGCAAAGTAATGTGGAGACATGAAGCCTTGGGCCTTTCTCAGCCCTCGCCTACACTGTCCTCTCAAATGTTCATAAAATGTTCAGAGTTTTATGGGCTTTTGAAAACATCCTGTTCAAGAAAAAAACATGTTGGATGTAAATTATTATTTCAAGTGGAGTATTTAGAGGGAGGTTATCTATTGAAGGACAGTGAAACCTGAAGCTCTGGTATCTGAAAGGAAACGAGTGTTGCACCTCTGCACTCACTTGGTGTTTTTAATGTGCGACGGCGTTAATATATTTGAACTATTGAGATTGTGCATTTTCAACTAAACATGCAATGTCTCTCATTTCAAACTGAAATGTCACACTGCTGATCAATCAGCGTGTGCGTTAACAGAACGCTAATCAACCACAATGTTTTTTTTCTAATTCCGGAATGATCGGCAGGTTAATAACGCCGCTTCCGCTTTTCCGAAACATTTTTCAGTGTGTTCTCTGACATTTAATAAAGGGGGAGGTGATGAAGTTCACCAGGACTATTTGATTAAATATGATGAAAGTGACGATTGGGCATGTGTGACCATATCGGAGGTTTGCATGGAAAGGCTGCAGTCATCGGTCAGCCGTCTGGGCGCCGCCGCCTCGGCGTCAGCGGTCTTTACCTGATGTCCTCATCTGATGCAAACAGGATGACCGCCCTGGCGTAGCGAGTGTCCAGCAGGAGGCGGATTATTTTGTCGAAGTCGGAGGGTTTGTGATCATGAGGGATCTTCAGCGACTGAGCGATGCAGATTCCACCTGAGGAGACACAAAACAAGTATTCAGAATTGGACGTGACCTTTGACGATAGTTTTGCGCTCAAGTAAATACTTTCTGGGGATGAGGCCCCCTTTGTTGCCATGGTTACAGTCGCAACCAATGCTTTTCAGGCTCGCAGTTTTGACACGGTTGGAAACAGGAAGTGAGCGGCGATCTCGCGTGGCAAATCACCCGCCCCATCCTCCCTGAGACTGGGGCCGTTTCTCAAATCACGGAGTTGTGCGGACTTGCGGACTCCCGTACTTTTGAAACGCCCTCATTCGCGGTCCAAGTCCTCTTCTAATTCACAAGTCCACGAGCGGCAAGTCTGGACCTCAAACCCGGAAGTGTCCCTGCTCCACCCACTTGTAGAGGTCAGATTGGATGCTTACTTGGGTGTACCTGAGGAAGCCATGTGTCCCAGAATGCATTAGGATCAACGCACGACCAACGTGTTTTTTTTTCTCAAATTGTGCTTGGATCTCTTCCACAACTCCACAACCTCCCACAACTTTTTTTGTGCACCGTTCATCTTTTATACGCCCGCTCACTCAAAAAAACTCATTTAAAATATAAACCTTACATGTCCATAACCAATATATACATTAATTTATAAATTGATTCATACATAAATGAATATATATTTCTATATGAATTTTTGAAACACGGAATGAGTTGTGGTTGTTTTATATGATTCACTCTATAGGTGGCGCTAATGACGCTTATGCGCTTAGCACCAGCCGCCATTCACACAGAGGAGGAAGAAGAAGAGGAGCGCCGCTATTCCAAATGCAAGGACCGCACTTGCGAACTCAGGAGTTTGAACTTGTGGCGGTCTTCCCAAGTCTGAACTTCCAAAGTCTGCGAGTCTGGACTTGCAGATTTGAGAAACGGCCTGGATGTCCAACTTTGCTGCCATGGCCAGTAGAGGGCAACAGAGGAGGCGTGATGTTGTGAGCATGTTATCTCCGGAGCACCCCGGTTTAAAGTCTTCATATATGTCAGAAACATCACCTGGAGCGTGAGGATGAACTGATTTCTATTTACTGGTCATCGGTCAAAGTGACCTCACAAAACATGTATTTTGCCACACTTTGACTTTATAAAAGCTGCTTTTGGAGCTATAAAGTGAGCCCCTCCCGCTCCTCCCCCTGCACTGCTCACATACTGCTTCATAAAGTTCTGCGAGGTGCAGCCATGCCATTTCCTCTGCTGCGTCCCTGCGACACCCTCCAATGACATTTCCGCAAGTTCTTGTGAAAAGTCACGCGAGGACTTTGAAGAGCCTGGCCTTTAAAAGCCGCCGTCGCTCCGGTGACGTCAGGGAGACGCCCGCCTGGGATCGCTGATCGCATCGGACGCGGCGGCTGCTATAAAAGGGCCCGCGTGTCTCCATCTACGAATGATCGCTTCGGACGCTTGCTCTTTTTATTTCCTGTTTATTCAACTGTGAGAACGCACAATGCTGCGAGGTGTCAGGTTGGTGCCGAGACGCAGCTCATCAGCGCGGCGATATGCTCAACTCTCTCTGTGCTTCTGTCGTTTCAACAGCTGCGACGGAGTGGAGCAGCTCCCATTTCAGGATTTGCACTCAGACGGAGAAGCGATGGGACTTGCGCGCTCGACGCACCTCCCTCAGAGTCTCGCCTCCATTCATCACGCACGGATGTGGACGTTAAAATGCGTCTTGACTGGTTGTCAGAAGGGATGCGATGGCGAGGCGTTAATTTTCAACTGGGCCAATGCGGTTTAATTACTGCAAAAGGGGGAATTGGCGGCGAGGTGACGCTCCACCCATGACAAACATTCCACCGATGAATAAAACATTGACTCAAAGGAGGACGTGAGAGGGAACAAAGCGCGTCAGCTTGTCAGCGACGTTTCAGTCCATTTGAGCCAATGATGACATGACGCCTGGGAGTTTAAGGTCACCATGATCCTTTCTTTCTTTCTTTTCCTCTCTTTCTTCGGTTCTCCTCTCTCTTCATGCCCTCTATGTTCATGAAGCTCACTCGTTTTTTATCCCGCGTGCTGCTGTGGCAGCAATCCAGTCCAGTTTCCCTGATGGATCATTAAGTCCAGTGTAATCTAATCTAAAATTACTTACTCGCCATGTTAAAGGCTAAGTAGCAGTTGATTGTTGAGTGGCAGTCGGTAGACACATTAAGTGGTGATGAAACACTTGATGAGTCACAATAACTGCAGAAATAACCCAGCAGTCGACGGTGAGCCGAATGTTTCCTTTCGCGGAGATGTGATGTGATTAATTTGACTAATCAACCGAAGTAGTCCACCAATTAGAAGGCGTTGCCAGTCCCACGAAGATTTAGGAAAGAACCGTTGTGGCAACAGCAACATTTTCACATGTCCAGAGATTCTAGCAGAAGATGTTGTTTTATAACTCCGTCTCCAAAGAAAGCTGGGATGCAAGCATGCAGTGATCATAATGTGATGCGTGATCACTAACCTGCTGCCCGTTAGCTTCATTAATTGGGAGATGTTCCACCAGGCTCCCTCCTTGAGCCTTTGAGATTTTTTTTCCACACGTTCCACAACTGTCAAACCCAAAATGGGCACACAGGCTTCACGATGGCTCAGTCTCAACACGTGCTGTTATTTTCAGTTGAATATCGGTTTCCGGTGTTCACACAGCATCCCAGTTTTTTTTTTTTTTTTTTTGAGGTCGTAAAAAGGAGTATTTCAATCGCAAAAAGAACAACAGAAGTGTTGAGAAGAGTAGTTTTAGTTTTGCACATTTTGTCATCTAATTTGGGTGACTTTGATATGATCGATGGTATGTTTTATTTCCTCGTCGCCATTACCGCGGGTCTGTGCAGCTTCAGATCTGTTTGTACCAAACAAAACTGTAAATCATCCACCTGATAGTTTCCCAGATGTTTCAGAGAGGTGATTTTCTGACAATTCGTCCTGAGCCACGTTAAGTGATCCGATCCGATCCGGAGCCCGGCCTCGTCTCCCCGCTGCGGCTCCGGGTTTCTTTTTTTCGCCGTGCGCAGCTCACTCAGACGCAAACATTAGAATGACAGACAGCTGTGCGTAATTAGATTCATCAGCGGCCGCTGATGTGTGACTCCATCTCCGAGCCTTTGGGAGCGGCGGGACAGTTGCGCGAGAATAAATGTTTGCGACTCGGGATGCTTGTCACCATTACCAGCTGACGTACGCGGCCACCTCCGCCGCGGAGCTGCGGTGTACGTTTGGAGCTGTCGAGCGTCACAGATCAAACTCGAACAGCAGACATCGAAAGCCAAACAAACAGAACGTTTCAGAAAAAAAAAAAAAAAAAGCTAAAAAGAGTTCAAGCTGAAATATCCCGGGTGCCGATGCTGCCATCTTGAGCTGGTGTTTATGGCACAGTGGTTATCGGGGAACGGCGCCACGGTATCAACAAGGTCCGGCGAGATCGCGAGAGATCAGTTAGTTTACTATTAACATCAATTTTTGCAGTCTGAGACAGACAATAATGGTTGTTAAAATTAGTGTTACGTGTCTTCTCGACTTCCTTTGTGCACGACTGCTAAACAGAAGTCCATTAATCCCGCAACGACTTCTTGTGTTTCACTCATCACAGCTGCCAATCATCAAAAAAAGCGAACACTGCCACAAACATCAATCAAAACTGCCAGAAACGACAAAAATAATCTTTGAGGAAAAAAAAAAAAGAAAATACATGAAGCGTACTTTGATATTTTAGCTTTTTCTAAATCCACTGACATGAAGGAGGTGGAGTTTCTGCTTATACTGCAGCCCGTCAGCAGTTTAGAATCATAATTGCGAGACTGTCAGCTGATCCGGAGCTGTTCATATTGTATCCTGATTATCTGGTCAGTTGATAAATCCTGACACGAAAATTGAAATGTAGCCTTTTAATAAAGAGATCACGTGTCAGAAATCAGTCCGTCGCCGACACCTGCACGTGCCTCATCGTCACTCGACGGCAAGAGCAGCAAGGAAACGACAGTGGCCGCATGCGTTGGCAACTTGCTGCAGTGTGCTTGATCACATTGACTGTGTGTGTGTGTGTGTGTGTGTGTGCGTGCGAAGGCGTCTGCTGTGGCCTCACATGAATAAAACATCTGGCAGCGTGGTTATGGCTCCACACTCCATCATGTATACCACGTGCATTCACACCTGCAACAGGACTCAATAACCCCCTTTGTACTATTTATGGAAGATGCGATACAAAACGGGCCGCAGGCTTTTGCAAAAGGGAGGACGCGTCTCCGCTCTGCAACTCCGTCTGTTCATAATCCCTGAATAAAGTTTCCCTTTAGTTCATACTTGAGGGGGCCTCCTGATCCCCCCACAGCAGCGCAGTTAATCAGCGTGAGCCACTTATTCCCATCAAGTGTCGAATGTAATGATTGGACATGAAGGATTTAATGGCAACACTTAAACTGGAGCTGATTCAGCCAAATTTTATGGTCCAGCCCAAAGACTGCGTTTAATTTTTGGACAACACCCCCTCCATTTCATCCCATTGTATAAAAATGAAGCCAAAATATCTTGGATATGGATGCTGCCATCTCGCGTTGGGGAAGTCACTCCGAGCCAGTCTGCACAGCAGCGAATAGGAAATGGCGCCATGGTGTCAAAGCCCTGCTCAGCTCAATCATGAGAGGTCAGTTTACTTTCAAAAACTTCTTTTACAATTTGAAACACAATGATTGTCACAGAAAGTTAATGCTTCACGTCCTCTATATTTTCTAAAAACAACTCCTTCTATCAGAACTGCTGTCAATCTTGAGGCCACACCCCCTTTTCAGGCATCAAACAATGAATTAAATCCAAATTTATCAGAAAAATCAACAGTGTGATAGAAACTACTTAAAATGGCAGAAACTATCTTTGAAGCGCACTTTTTAAAATTTAATTATTTATTTTTTTGGTCTTTTAATTTCCCCAAATCCTAACCACTAACATTTAACCCTAGAACACTAA
>CAAKHG010043485.1:0-19584 GCA_901007715.1 Dactylopterus volitans
TATCCTGCACCTGAGTCAACGCACATGCTTCTTGCGCTGCTATTCCATGACATTCTATTCCCTTGATCTCTTTCAACTATGTGTCTCCAACACACACACACACACACACACACACACCTCCTCTCAATCTGGAGTTTAGAACAGGCCTCACCTGCTGTAAAGTCATCAGAATGATTTAAACCGCCTCTCATCAACTTGTCTTTTCTTGCCCCCCCCTCCACCCTCCGCCCCATCCTTTTCCCTCCTTTTTTTCCCCCCCTTGTCTTTCTCTTTTACCTACAGCTTCTCAGCTCTGCATCACGCCGCTCTGACGGGCACCACTGAGCTGCTGTCTCTCCTGCTCGAGGCCCAGGCCACGGTGGATATCAAGGACATCAATGGTATCATGATAGCCCAGCAGCTTTACCAGCTGAATCAGTGTCACCACACACAAGTGCAAGTTGGGTGGAGGCGGGGCCGGATTTTCTGGCTCGGGAAGTTAGTTGGGGTGAAGTCGAGCCCCGAGCCCTCCCAGCGGTTTCCCGACACTCTCGGGTGAAAATGAGTTTGACCCACATGAATAAATACGATTGGCTTTGAAGTTCAGTCTGTCATGCAGTCACAGAAGTCCTACAGGTAATATCCTCGGACTTCAAGTGGAACACACAAAGTCGAATTTGTGGGAGCGTAAGCCCGGCCGCTGCGAACAGTGTGTGATATCCTGCAGTGCTCATAACCTTGTGTGTGATGTGAGGTCAACTCCAGATATTTCTGAAGCATCGGCTTGACGATTAAATTTGACTTGAAGTGCTCCCTGTTAGCTGTTTGATTGGCCTTCATGCTGCTGAGACTTACTTTAGTTGTTTCATGCTCGCCAGTTACCACCCCTGTTTCTAACGCTTAAAGTAAAATCAGTGTCCACGTCGGGCCAATTCGACTTGAGTCATCCGCGGTCTTCATTGATTCTGCTCCATCTGGTGAATTCAGTTGCTTACATACCTGCCGCACAGCTGTGTCTGATGGGGTTTCTGGCACAACTTCACCTACTCCCATGGAATAGGTGAAGAGCTGGAGCGCGGAGGAGGGAAATCGCCAAGTCAAAACTCCAGCAGCACAACTTCATCCCTAGACTGATGCCTCCCAGCTTGTAGCCCCCAACAGGGTCCAAAAAAACAAAAAACTAACAAGCACAGGATGTTATATAAACTTTTAGCCAAGCGTGGGTTACATAAGTTACAGATTGACACAGCTAACATCAGAGGGTATTATTACTTCTATAAAAGAAAACATTAGACTCAGGGGAAATCGATTTAATGAGTGGGGCAGCAGACTCTGGATCCATCAGATTCATTTCAACAGATCACAGTTGAAAGCAATGGATTCACTTCAAAGGTTTTCAAAACACTGTAAATACATTTTTTTTTTAAAAAGGCCCTCAATAAACCACTTCTCAACGCATCATAAACCTCATACCGGACAAGTGAAAACCGTTTTGTATTTTACTTCCCTCATTTCCTGTCTACTTACTGTCCCTCCCCACTCAAATCAATTACGGAGAAACTGAGGGTGAATTATTTGCTCTTCTTCATCCTCGTAGTCCTCCAAACTTTTCACAAGTTGATGCGCCGCATCAACTTTATTTCCATCAATTCTTTACACCTAATAAGTCAAGTCAATTTTATTTATATAGCGCCACGTCACAACAATAGTTATCTTGTGACACTTTTAAAATAGAGCAGGTCAAGACTTTACTCTTTAATTTACAGTGACCCAACAAAAAATGGGTTTAGGATTTAAGGTTTAATTCATGTCTATGTTGGAATTATTTGAGCCAGCTAAAAGACCTTCATGTTAACACAGAAATGCACAAAGTCTGACTATGCTACGCTTGAAGTGCACCGTTTTGCAGATATTTTTCTGAGGCAGAGAGCAAAACGGCTCAAAGACGAATGAATGTAGCACTGAAATATATCTGGTGGCTGTGGGGTTGGGGGAGTTTTGAGACATGGATTTCATAAAAATCAAAAACAAAGGATGGTCCAAGGCTGGGATAAAGAGCTCTGTCGTCTCTCGTATGTGTCAAACTGGATCTTAAAAAGTCCTGGATCCTTCACTTCCCAGAAAGACACTTAATAGCTTCCTCTGTTAGCCTGCAAGGCTAAGCCAAGATAACAATGATGAGCTCTTCAGGACCTGTCATTGTTAATGTCAAACACTTTTCACAGGCTCATAAATCCTCCCCTAATTTATCTTTAATGGTGTTCCCGTCATTGTCTTTGCTTTCCGTCTTTTACTGCTTTCACCCCCCATCCTTCACTCATGTTTCTGTCCGTAGGCATGCGTCCCCTCCACTACGCAGCATGGCAGGGCAAAGCCGACTCCGTCTTATTGTTGCTACGAGCCGGCGCTTTAGTCAACTCCCCTTCCCATGACGGCCAGATCCCGCTGCACCTCTCCGCTCAGTATGGACACTACGAGGTGGTGGGTACCTAGAGGGACATCTCTGCTGCCAAAGGCACAGTTCCAAGGCATAACCAGTTCTCCCATTTCACTGAAATTGACACCCTTTGTGTATTAACACGTATTGTCCCCCGACAATACCAGTAATGCTGTGAATGCAATGACACAGGTTTTTCACAAGAGTCTAAAGCCGGTGAACACTCACATTCCTTTCCCCCCTGACCCCATCTGTTACGCTCCAGGAATGTCTTAATGGATGCACACACACACATCCTGGATGCACACACACCTCCTCCTGACATGTAACCCACACCGAGCCGGGACCTCTTCTGTGCAACACCATCAAACACAATAGCGGCAGGCCGAAGCAGAGGCCGCACTCGAGCTATCAAATGTTCCTCTCCTGTGGTCAAAGACAAACCATCAACACGCACACACGGGATTTGTTGAGATGACTGGCATGCACTCATATCACTTTCACCAAGGTGATATTACTTACACTTATTTTTTTTTTTCTCTCTCTGTCAGTCTGAGATGTTGCTGCAACACCAGTCTAATCCCTGTTTGGTGAACAAGGCCAAGAAGACGCCTCTAGATCTGGCCTGCGAATTTGGCAGACTAAAGGTATGATGGTCTTGAGTGTGTGTGAGAGAGTGTGTTTGTGTGTGAGAGAGTGTTTGTGTGTGTGAGAGTGTGTGTGTGTACTTTTACATCTGTGTGTGTGTTAGAAAGGGAGACAGTAATAAATAAGAGGGAGAGAGATTAGGACTGTTCATTTTTACACTTTTTATTTAGCGTTCCTTCAGGATTTGTTTATAGCTTTTATCATTTTTTTCGGCATTGTGTAAACTTTGGTTTTGGTTTTGTTTACTGAATGACTGGCAATGCACCACTGCTGAGGCTAATATCTGTGTTTGATCTCGAAATCCTTCATGTTGGCAAATGTTTGAGTAAATATATAACTCACTTCATGGAGTGTTTTTGATCACTTTTGACAACGCGGCAAGTCAAACTGAGCCAAACAAAGCCAGAACATTTGTCGGCTGTGGCAGCAGGTTGCGGTGGGTGAATGGAGACTGAGGTTTTACTTCCATGCGAAACCTAGTTTAGCAATTCTTTGGCAACAGAACCACTTCGTTTGGTTTTACAAAACATCATGGTTTAGGTTAAAATACTACCTTTCACAACATTATCTGAGTGCCAGACAGGTTTCCTGGCGGAAATCCTTTTCGGCAAACTTTGCCCACATGGTCACATATACACTGTTGCTAAATTCTCTTCAAAGGGAAACGCACTCACTTTTTATGTGAATGTCCAATCAGCACCGATTGTAAATCAAGTCAATTGAAGCATTAGATTCCTCAGTGTGGGTGGTAAAAGATGGTTGAGTTCTCTTGCGCCGGTACGCTGCAGAGCTCTGCAGGTGGTGCCTACATGTACCAGGATGCACTGCATGCAAGCCTCAGATGTGTACATCTTAGAATTACAGCAAACGCTCCTTGACCAGCCACTTCTGACAGATATACAACAAAGGAGAAACACTTCATGAGTAATTGCCACTGACCGAATGAGGCATGTAAATGAAAATATTTATTTGAAGGATATAATCCCATGTATTCGGTTTACGATGAACCAGCGTCTAGTCAAGTCAATTTAATTTGAATAGCCTGGCATCACGTAACCTCAGTTGCCTTTATAATCCGCACAGTGAGCGACATCCTCTTTCCCTAGAACCTTGATTCTAAAAAAAAAAAAATCACTCTCCCAGGATGGACAGATATGCGGTAGCCGTTGCACGTACAGAAATCAAAACCTGGAGTGAAAGTTTCCACATGCCTGCGTCAGCGGACAGCACTATAACCCCGCTAAACCTTCATGGCGTGATTCCCCCCAACCCCCTTCATGTAGTCGCTGTAATCCAATTACTTGCATGTTAAAACTCCCCATTTTTCCCCCTTTTGTATGGAGAATGTCTATGTGAAACAAGAACCAGGGCTTAGATGAAGTGACCCAGCTAAATTAAGCTTGTTTGAGTGAAAGGAAAATAGGCTGCAGTGTCTCTTTTTGGACACGCAAACTCTGCAGCGTTAAAAGGGATTGCGCACTGCAGCGTGTTTGACGGTTACTCTGTCACATCTGCGGATGAGCTCGGCAGAGAGACGTATAGCTGGTCTTGTAATTCAGAATTAAGACACACACTCACACTCTTTCCACGCCTGTTAAATGTTCATCTGCTCTGCGAGTGTGTGTTTGAGTGGAGGTTGTGGTATCTTTGGGGTGAGCTTCTGTGCACTCGCCTGACCCTGCATATTTATGTAACCATATACTCTGAATTATTTCAGTCCATATATTCATGTCCCGCAACCGTAGCCTGCTTCACATGTGCACTATGTTTTTAGCATTACCCTGATTCTGCCACTCCTTTTTTTTTTCCTTTTTTTTTTTTTTTCACAACACACGTCAGATTCGTTTTGCTTTTTCCCTGTTATCTCTTCAGGTGGCTCAGTTGCTGCTGAGCAGTAATATGGTGACAGCTCTGTTAGAAGGGGAGGGAGGGAACGACAACCAGGACCCTCAGTCCACCACCCCGCTCCACCTGGCAGCCAGGAACGGACACAAAGACATTATCAAGTGAGATCACGGGTCACCAGTGGTATTGGGATCTGATCATTTCTAATGATGTTGTTGTTGGTGTGAACCTCACCTCTCCTGTCACCGCTGAACGGTTTTTAGCTGGATTTACCTCAGGCGGTGATCATCCACTCGGGTTCCATATGCATCCGATTGCGTGCCAGTCACATTAAACACACAAGCAGTGGTCCACAGCCAGCCTCAGGATTGGCATCCTGGCACTTGTTGTGGTCTGCTTGGAAGAGCGAGGCCACTGGAACGACCTCAAAAATGGCGCTTTAGACACCCTGTGCTCCCGTTACATTACACGACTGTTGGTCCCGGTATAACTGCGATTGCTGCAGTTACTACAACTGCTGCAACTGCTACTGCAACCAAGACCTCCAGTGCTTCCTAATCTCTTACTGCAACTACTTTTAACAGTACCTTAACTGTACTGTTATCTCTAAACCAATCTGTACTGCTACCTTTACTACACTGTGGTACGTTCTCACTACACCAAATGCATTGTGTGTTTTTGGTCCTCTTTCAAAGATGCAGGTGTTTTAACCATAACATAGTTAAAATCCTTTTAGATCACGCCCTTTAGATTTCTAGAGAAGGTTTCATGTTTTTTTTTATGACATCAGGTCTGTATAAATATGTATTTTGCCAAATCACCCCTCCCTTCCTCTGAGGCATGCTGACAACCGCTCTCATCCTCTCTTGACTATCAGAGCCTTCTTGCAAGGCATGGTCAGGTGTCAGTGTTGTTCCTACATTGTAACCCAACCCTAAAATGAACGACGAAGGAACAACACGAACACAGCGATGTCAGTCACCCTCTCCGTTCTCCACTCTAACTCTCCTGAACTGGAATGTTAAATACTGGATGTGCAGGAGAGAAGAGGAGGCTCTTACACAAACAGAAATAAAATCCACTGCCTAAACACACAAGTTTATTCAGCAGAATTTGACTGTGATCTCCCACTAAGGGATTTATGTCTCTTCAAAGACTGCCATACTTATGCTGCCGACGTCTCATCGTGGAGACGCTTCTCCAGGTCTTGAAGCTGAAAACAGTGAAGAGAAGGAATACTGTTGCTGTTGATGTAGAGTTCTAGATCTGCACACATCCTATTCATGTATGCGAATCGACTATATTAACCAGCATTCTCTGAACTGAAGCGCTTACAAGTAAGTAAATCTGTTGCTCCATCAGATCCATTAGAGATCTCTGCACCACATGTTGAGAACCACTGGTATGGTCGTTTCTTGCTGTTTATGCTGTGGCACACGAGTGAGCATCAGGAGCATCAGACTGCTGAGTAAGAGAAGAAGCTGCGAGTTACAATAGGTTCACCTCAGGCCCTTATTTCATCAGACTGCATGGCTCAAAATTGCCTCCTCAGTACCCACGCAACGCCCCCCCACCCTCCAACCTCCTTTTTGGTGTTTGATCTTGTCAAGCAACCAATGTTTGTCAGCAGCAGCATTCATATTTCACCAGCCGTCATCAAGCTTTTTACCTACAGTCAGCTCAAACCAAAAGGCTGGTTGGCACTAATACTGTCACACTGTCTTACAGCTCAACAATTTAAAATTACCTTTGATCTCAGTGTGGGGAGAGTGGTGGGGAAGGGGTGGGGGGGCGCCAGTGTGAAATATTGTCCATACAGCGCAGAATTGTGTGTGCAGGGATGTTATACCAATACACAGACGCCAGTTAACGATCTTTAGTTGTATACATTGCCAAAGTATACATGCATGATTGTCTTTTTTGAGAGTGGTGGTTGGTCTTTATGATTAACAATCCAATTTTCCCGGAATGAAAATAATTGAAGTAACATTAAAGGACAAAATACTTCATCTTGTTGGATTAAATGAATGTCAGTGAAGTTTTACTTGGGCATATGTTACAATGTAAGCTATTGTAATACTCATAAAATTATCACAACATGACTTGGGCTTTGCGACGATATCGTACCATGGGGTGTTTGATGGCTTCCATGCTGTTCTGTGTTAAACTGTAACCCAGACAACATTATGAAATGACTGAAATTAGTGGACACAAGCAGGTTGCAGTTGTAAGCCTTTGGAAGCGCAAATAGAAATATGTTGAATGCAAATATGTTTCCATTCAACAACCATGGGCCACATCGGTGGCACGGAAATGCGTCAAAGAAACACAGCGCGCTAGAATCATTTACCACAAATCAAACAATTTCCTCCAGCAGTTCTTCAGAGCTGTTTATATCATAAAAAAAAAAAAAAACCTCGCTCCACCTTAGCACAGCAAGTCTCGTGTTCCTCCTCCTGTGCAGCTCTCTGGATCAGCCTTCTTACATCTGGAGCTATTACTGAAAACATTTGCTAGTTTGTGTTTATGTGGATGGAGGAATGAGTGGGGGGTCGATGGCACAATGAGATGTTGCAGATGTCTTTAACACTTGAATGGTGGGATATGCGTGTTGGTTGCCTGCAGGCTAACGTGAGTGTTTTTAATTTGATTTCCTAGGTTGCTGCTCAAAGCCGGGATTGACATCAACAGAGCCACCAAAGCGGGGACGTCCCTGCACGAGGCCGCCCTCTATGGCAAAACGGAGGTCGTGCGGCTGCTGCTTGATGTAAGCAAAGATGACCGATTTGACCGTTTCCATCCAGCTAATTTGGGATTTCAGCGCTGATACTGATGTTTTTTTTTGGTATTCAAGGCGCAAAAAGTGTTTAAAGTTAATGGGACCAAACATATTACTTACAGTTGTTCGTTGTTATCCGTTAATAAAAGAGGGAGGCATTCCAAGGAGGATTTGTTTTAAAAGTAAATCTTATGCGCAGCATTCCCACGGTGTGTGTGTGTTTGTGTGTGTGTGTGTAGGCGGGCATCAACGTGAACATTCGCAACACTTACAACCAGACAGCTCTGGACATCGTCAACCAGTTTACCACCTCCACAGCCAGCAGGGAAATCAAACAGCTACTGAGAGGTTGGTTGCATTCATATAGTTGCCAAACATTTTGTTTTGAACCTTCTTTTTTTTTTGAGACGAGGGGAAAAAAAAAAGGCAGTCATATTTTCCTTTTTTAATGTTTTGCAGAGGCATCAAGTTCTCTCCAGGTCAGAGCGGTGAAGGACTACTGGAATCTCCATGACCCCACTGCCCTTAACCTCCGGGCGGGAGACCTCATTATGGTATTGGTTTGTCTGTGTTTATTTGTAGGCTTGGCATAGCACAGCACAGAAAGCCATGGCTTAAAGCTGCAGTTCTTTTGCCTGAGTTATTTGTACGATCTATTATTTTTGCAGCGGATTTGACTTTGTGTCTTCCAGTAGCTACTTTCCTCATTTAGATTTCAATTAAATCTACTTTTTTGTTTTGTAAGACCTTTCATCTCTCATATTTATATCTGCCACTTTTTGATGCAAACATTGGGGCTGGCATAGTTATGAATTCCACACTGTGACTTTAAGGAAAAACACCAACTATATCTATGAGCAACCCCTCATCATCTTTGTCCCCAGTTACACTGAATGCTTGAGGGTTATTTGAGTATCCGTCCGTCCAGTCCCCACACACTTTGTCCTCCAGTGCTTGTCCAATATTTACCTCCAATACACACCAATGCTGCTTGGTCTAATCACCTCATAGATCCTGTTTGGTGTCACTTTATTTTGAACCAGATAGCTCATCATCAGGCTGCATGCCTCCAGCTGTCAATACAGATATAGTCATTTCACGTCACGCGGACAGTAGGTGTTTAGTGTGATTTGAATGGCTGCCAGTGGACATTGTATTCATCAAGCATGGCAGAGACCTACAAATAGACAGACTCTAGGCACCGAGGAACACATATGCATATGCTTTTCATCAGATTTGCATAGCGGAATATATGCATGGATGTGTTTTTATAAATACATCCATAGCATTAAAACCACTGCATGCTTACCATAGAATTCAATGCAATAGCCCCACAGTAAATTCTCCCTTCAGGAGAATGTGATTGAATCTGTTTCAGAGAGGTGTTGACATATTTTATTGATTGTTACTGGGACTGTAATTCATGATGCTGTTGTACTGAACTGAACTCTCTCTAATATTTTATCACACATATGGAGTGGGATGACCAAAATTTTAGGGACACCTCTCAGGTGCACTTCAACAGCATCACAAATGGGTGTACATGTATGTAGACATAGGGTGCCTCGTGTTACACTCTGCCACCGTGAAGGATTTTTCAATCCTTTAAATGCACCTACCAGAGACTTGGAGAGAGGAGGATTTTGAAGGAATGAGGAGACATGGGTGTATCCGACATGGAAGTTTTTATCAATTGACACAACTGACTACTCCATCCTCACATCTTTTCCTCACATGTCTCATTTCAACCCCCCGCTGGGAGCAGCTAAGACACAAGGGAAATGAGGAGATGCGGTAGCATGTACTTAACAAGCTGTTTGCATATCAGAACTTGTCTCTCCATCATGCTCTGTCAGTAAAAAGAATAGCAGAGCGGTTTGGAATGCCAGAACAGTTGCTTTATGCGTGAATATTACATACAGTTCTGGCCACTTCAAGCCCTCCGATGTTTAATTCATCACCCGCACTTGTAATCCAGCAGCGGTAACTTATCATTGTAATCAGTCATTAACACAGGACGTATGTCAGACTCTCTCATTGAATCAGATGTTACAGTTTGATTCTCTCATATGAAATGAAAAACAACAAAGTCAATGACCATGATGACGAATGTCTGAAAGATTCATTAGACATTTCACAGATCAGTGAATCTGTGAAGTTGTCTTACGGCAAAGATGATTTGCTATCGGTTTGTATTTCATGCCTTATTTTCATCTCAACCTCACATCTCATCACCCTGCCCTCAGATCACTCTGGAGACTGTGTGTGTGAGGTCTGTTTGCAGTGCGGGCACGTGGTCGGGACATGGTCAGTCGTCTTATGAGTGTCCTTTGTCCGGCTCGTTGAATGTCATAACCATACACACACAGAATATATGAATTAGACAGCATGACAGCCCCTCAGAAGTGAAGCCGAAAGATCTTGATCGCCTCTTAATGGCTGACTGCAATATAAGTGATAAACTCCACACCCTCTAACTAAAATATTAGAGTACTCTTCATATCCTTTTTCGCAAAGATGGTTAAAGTTATGGTCTTTATTATACTTTGATCAACTCTTTATTTTTCTTGTACGTTCGGTATTATTTAGTTGTTTGATGGCAACTGCAATGTCATGATTGCCTGAGTGAAATACTGGAGGTCACTGAGGCATTTACGGACTTTTGTTTAGGAATTGTGCAAAAGAAATTGGAGTGGACATGTAACGCTAACTTTCATGACTGTTATTGTCTGTTTCAAACCATAAAAATGCTTTTTGTTGTGGTAATCTCGGAACCGCGGCGCCGTTTGCTGATTGCTCACGTGCAGACTCTGAACCTCGGCAGCACAAGATGGAAGCATCCATATCCGGGATGTTGAGGCTTAATTTTTGTTCATTAGCAGGAAGTGGAGGTGTGTTGTCCACAGTTGTGCATCGATATATCATGAATTGGTTCTGATAAAAAATGGAGGCGTCCCTCATTCTCCTTTGTTACGGACCACGTCATGTCCACAGACATGTTCTGTGAGATCCACTCAGCTGCTCGTCACGTCCCTGGTGGCAGCTGCCTCCTCGCTGGCAGGGGAATCACAGAGTTGTTGTTGTCGTTGGGATTTGTGTGGGATGTTCCCGGGTAATTTCATGTACCCTGAGCGGGAGACCACAGCCAAAGGAACAGGCAGAAACTTGCTGCTGTCACTCTCTCATTACCAACTTGTTTGCTCATTCCCCTCCACACACAAATTCATGTGTGCCGTTGCGTGTTTATGCGCTCGCTGCCCTCTGCTTTTATATCTGCACACGAGTCCCTGTGACATCCCGGACTCCTGTTTGGACTCGCATGGTGTTGTTTGGTATTCTGTCAGGAGGTCTGCAGTGTTTGGCTTTGGCCTCTCTCCAGGCGTTTTGTTAACACTCCGAATGAATAGACTGCGTATTTCCAGCTCATTTGCTCTCTCATTATGTTCTTAAAATGCCAAGATGAGTCACGCACGACATGCATGCTCAGAATTGATGCACAGTTGACAAAGGAAAATGTATATTGACTTTCTTTCCATCCGCCGCTCCAAGGAAATCATACTTTTTTTTTAGCCCTGCAGGCAGCATGGCTAAAGGGATTGGGCGGCGGTGTTGGTGTGTCAGCCGTGTCCACTTTGGTCCAGACTTAAATATCACAACAACTACTGGATGCAGTGATGTTTTTTTGTCATAGGCAGGCATGCTCCCCGTTCGAGACCTGCTCACTCTGATGATCCCTCGACTTTTACAGAAGCGTCGCCATGAAGCTGACCTTTTATTGCAAAATATCTCAACATTTATTGGCTAGATTGCACAAAAACTGGCCCAGATATCCGTCGTACATGGTGCCCATAGTTTAAAACATCATTAAGCAAAATTTCATTGCTACGACTGGAAAATATGGCAGCTGTGCAATTTGTCGGGATAATAAATTTCAGACACACCTGCGCTTGATGCATGCTTAACCACGTTTGGGATTTTTACTAGTCTATAAAAAGTTAGGAATGTTTTTTTTTTTCCATAGCTCACAGTCATGTCTTCAAATCATTAAATATATTTAATGTACAGCAGTATATAATGGGAAAGGGATGCTTTCTTTCCTATTGACTCAATGTGATGCAAATGACCAACAAGTTGACATTTTAGGATGATTTGTATTAACGTTGGTGATCCTTTGACATTTCGTTCTTCATAAAGTTGTAATTATTGGTCCCGTGCTTTGGTTTATGATGCTGATGTCAGCATGCTGAGCCATGATGGTAAACATGATTAACATTATACCTATTAAACATCAGCACGTCAGCTTAATCACTTCGAGAGTGATGATTTTGGCATTTAGCTGAAATTACGGCCTTCAAAGACACACTTTCATGGCTGCTGACTTCTTGGCGGACTTGACCTTTCTCACTGTTATCTTTGCCGTCAGCAAATTAATCTGAGCCGTTGTCAGATTTCTCACATCACAAAAGAACTCGTGAGAGGTTTTTTTTTTTTTTTTACGTTTAATCGTCCAGTCAAAGGGGGATGTGTGAGGTCGGGGCTGTTTTTACTGACACTTGAGCTGAAGCTCGTGATTTGTTGCTGTCAGGTCCTGGAGCAGCACTCAGACGGCAGGTGGAAAGGTCACATCCATGACACCCAGCGGGGGACGGACCGGGTGGGCTTCTTCCCGCCCTCAGTCGTGGAGGTCCTCAGCAGAAGAGCAGGTAAACATACGAACGTTCACGCTTGCATAACCTCATAACACTTGGGGTCGAAATGTACATTGGCTGATGTAATTTATCTTGGTACAATTTTAAGGTTCTTGTGCTTTTTACTATGAGGGTATTCCTATTTATACATGTTTGTGTTTTGTTGTTATTTTGTGTAGAAGAGAAGCCAGAAAAGGCAAATTATCTTTAAACTAACAGCTACAGTGTGAAAATGCATCAGCAATGAATATCCAATAATATAAAGAAATAAGTAGCACTCTGAAAGGGGCTGATGAATACAGTCAGTTTTTATACACACAGTAATTTTTTTCTGATAATATATAATTTTTAAAGGATCTTATTTTTTTTCTTTTCAAAAGGATTATGAATAATGTGATATTGGTAAATTACTTGAATGAGCAACAATAGATATTTCAGCTGTTTTTTTTTTTTATTGTAAAAGTAGAACTGAAACCTTCTTTCCTACGTGAAGGATTTCAGTGTCACCACTGAAGTCGCTGTAGACAAGTGAGCCGTATATATACATACTAAATTTTTACGACCATTTTTTTAACTGCTAAACATTTGTGCCATAGACTTTTTAATGGTATAACCAAACACTCGCAGGGTTCATGGCCAGAGCTGGATTACCAACCTGGTGGAGCAAGCACCTGCCCCACAGATCCAGACTTCACGGCTGCCAAAAACCCAACGTATTGGCCCAACGTGTTCTAATGGGAAAATGAAGTAATGCACAAATGTTGATGATGTTACGCTCTGATCATAATAGCTCCATCCACCGCCAGATTAGTCGTGGCACACTGAGCTGCCAGACTGGTGTTAAACGGGCAAACGTGACCCGGGACAATGTTTATAACAGGGCTAAGAATACATCTTGACACTTGAACACAAGCAGAGTCTGTCATGGTGGTATGCTTGATCACTGGGGGCCTCGGCATGCTTGTAAATCATCAGATTTAATCCGTGTGAATTAAAGGAATACAAATCCGGCGCTTGTTCTGCAGCTGTAAAGTCATTGAAATTCAGACAGTGTGGAGAGCACAGCGAGGGATCCAATAACAGCACCAGACACATGTGCTCTCATACTGGCTAAAATTGCTTCGGTTCTGGGTCTTCAACAAGCCAGGCTAAACACACATGGAGATGCACATTAATAGGATTACTGTGGCCAGATTGCAAAGTGTCAGCTCAGTGCTAAAGCCCTCACCGTCTACGATGGGATGATGTATGTTTGTGTGCGTTCGTGTGTGTGTGAGTGTGAGTGTGTGACAGAGAGAGAGAGAGAGAGAGAGAGAGAGAGAGAGAGAGAGAGAGAGAGAGAGTCCTCATGCTTGAGGGAAAGAGTCAGAGAATTCAACTTTAAGTCTGACAAGCTCTTTGCTTATGAGGCAGACTTGCTCTGTGTGTGTCTGTGTGTGTCTGTCGCGCGCGCGCGTGTGTGTGTGTGAGAGACCAACGCTATGATGATAATGTCAATGGTGTCAGCAACCATGGACCCAACAACACACGAGGGAAATGTCCGCTCAGCGTTGCTGGTGATCTTGCCCTCCCATTCAGCAGCTTCTTATGTAACACCAGATGGGGATTTACAGTGAATGTGCCCCTTTTTTTAGCTGTTGTTCCACACACTCAATGGGCAAGCTCAAGTTCCTAATGCGCTAACCAGACTTCAAAAAGGTGGTTTTCACTCATCTTACAGCCTGCTCTCATACCTGTGCGCATACATGCATGTCGTTGATGAACTCCCCCTCACCTCTGCATGCCTGCCTCATCCCACACCTGTCTCCTTTACCATAGGGGGCACTCTCTCCCGTCAAGCCTCCGTGCCTCGCCAAAGACAACACTTTGCATCCGGAGCTTCTCCCTCCAGCCACAGCCCCGCCCCTCAGACTGACGATTCATACACATCAGGTTTTGATCCTGCAGGTATCAGATTCACCAACTTCCCTCCTTTTGCTTTCTTTCCCTCCCCCATGACACGCTCTCCCAGGTTCCCCATTTCCTCCCCGAGCAGCGCCCTGAGCCCAGTCCCTGCCCCTCCCACCAACACTGGCGCTCAGCTTCGTAGGCCCACTCTCAGCTCCAGAACCTGGGCTACCCAGTGAGTGTCTAAAGTGTGTGTATGTTTATTAGGTGCTCCACCCGGCAGTCAGCTCTCAGCCCCAGCTAGTCCTGCTAGCCCCACTCAGGACATTTGGGTCCTCAGGAGCTCTCCCACTGGTAAGAGTGTGTGGCCCCAAAAACCCAACCGCTCTCCCAACCCTGTGTGAACCTGTAGACACCATGAGCAGCTGGGTGTCTTTAAATCTGCACCCGCCTGCACTCTAGGAGGCTTATTCCCATCTTTATCCCTTGATATGTCAAAGCTTTGACCTGCCAATGCCACCCTGCAAATCCCATGCCACCCCACCCACCCCCTCACCCCAATAATCCAGTAACTGTAACTGTTGCGGTGCATAAAGGTAAGTAAACTACTTGAGAGGTCTTTCTTTAGCTCCAAGCCTGCATGTAGCTCTCTTTTTTTTTGCAGCTTGCCAGTGCTCCTGCTTCCTGTGCAGCAAGAAATATGAAAAACAAATATCTTAGAGTCCACCTGAAATGACATTTCAGGAGTATCAGGGTTCTGTGTCCCAAGTGAAACTGGACAGGCAAGAGGGACAGCGGGAGACATTTGACAACGTGCAACAACAGCGCACTTGAATATGATGAGCCCATCATATCCTCGATGCAGTTTGTAAAGCATGACCTACAGCTGCCACAGAAACCACCTTCTGTAATAACTGCTGTATTTTGGGGAAAGGAGAACAAGATTTGAAGTGGCAAACACCTGAAGACCTACCATGCTAATGCTAGTGGGTTAACTGTATCCCTAATGATTGAAAACTGATTGAGAGGCGGATTTCACAGTATTATTGTATATTGGTTGACTTGGTTTTTTTTTCTTTTTCCGTCTTTTCTATCTTTTGTTATGTCTCATCTTGTTTGACATCCTGAAAACATTGTTCGATTTTGATATAGGCTGGCAAAAAAATAAAATGTGTGGATCTTTCTCTGCATCTGTTATCTAATCGGTTCACATGATGACTGGTGATGGGTTGTAAAAGGGTTAAAAGCCATTTTTTTTTTATTTCAGGTGGACTTTAACATGCAATTTAATATGCTGTTGAGTCATTTTTTTGTTTTGTAAGGAGTTATCATCATCTCTGGTACCAGATCAGTTCTGAAGTTCATTGAGTTGAATGAGAGGATCATTACCAAGCTCATGACTGTGCACTGAGAGTATAGCAAGAGCCAGGAGGTGATTTATCTATCTAGCTGACAGAGTAAAATCCGCATTCATTTGGGGTTATGTTTTCATTATAAAAACATAACATATTCCTGAAAGTGCATCTGTACTTTTACTCAATTAGATGCATGCCTCAATTCCAGGTAAGAGCTGCATTTTTTTTTTAATGCTTTCATGTGACTTTCACTTATAACTGAGGATGTATAATAATGCGACATTTTTAGCCATGTCGCATCAATGAATCAACACAATACTGACATTTTATCACAACATAAGTGTGGTACTGGCCTTCTCAAAACACTCATTCCTGGAAAATGCTTTTTGTACACAAATATGTGAACTGCGAAAAAAAAAAACAATCGCAATTTCTAACAAGTCATTATGCAATCCTACCAGGGTGTGTGTTTGTATTGATGACCTACGGTCCAGTCAGTTTCACAGTGTCGTCTCTCTGTCCATTTTTGGTGTCTCTTTCTTTTTCCCCTCAGGTGACAGAAACAGCGTCGGCAGTGCCGGCAGCGTGGGAAGCAGCCGCAGCGCCGGCAGCGGCCAGAGCTCCGAGAGCAGCCACAAGCAGAATGGGACTCAAAATCGCCACAACGCTGACACTGGCAAGGTGAAACACCGACGCAACCACTTTGAACAAATGCAGGCCGTACATTCACGTACTGTACGACTCATGATTGCGTGGCTTATGGCTATAAACTGCTGAGAACATATTTGTAACGCTTTAATAGTGGCAGACTAAAATACAACCTCTCTCAATGTTATCCACATATTAGAGAGGCTTTCTGGTAGTAAGCCCAAGAGGCAAAGTTCTTAATTTTTTTTTAATCCCATCTGCTAACATGAAGGGTGCAGGATTTTTTCAGTGCAGCCAGCCACCAGGGGACGACAACATAATTTTGCCTCACTTTACAGAAGTTGTCCATTCACCTTTTTCACGGAAGCCGATTTGGTCATAGGTCATAAATCCAGCCTCTCTGCATGACAAATCCAAGACATCATCATATGCTGGGAACAAAAAAAATGGTTTCCTGTTTTTTTTGTTTTTTTTAATCACACTGATGTACAGTATCTTCAAGTGTATTTTCATTTTAAGTCCAGATTTGAGTTGGATTAGCTATTTGATGCCATAAAAAGGGGGTGTGTCATCATGATTGACAGCTACTCTGAGTGGACAACTAGTATTGGTTGACACAATTACAGACCTCCGTTTAGGAATTGTACATGAAAAAAGTTATGAGGACATGTAATTCTAACTTTCTATCACCATTATTGTCTATTTCAAACGATTATCGAGTCGCTCATGTGTGAGCTGGGTGGGACCGCGATACCTCGGCTCCATTGGTCGAATGGCATCACCAGCACAAGATGGCAGCATGGGAGGAAGTTTAGGTGCATTGTCCACATATACGGTCTATAAGAAACGTGCACGTTTAAAGCATTTTATGAGTCTTCTTGATTAGTAACACCTGTGTTTCCCTGTTAATTCATGTCAAAGCGTGATTATACACTCTGGTGTGTACCATCTGCGTTGAAAACATGAGAGGACTCCCCCCCCCCCAACATCTGATTCCCTTGCTTCATGTCATGTCAAGTCAAGTCAAGTCAGTTTTATTTGCATAGACCAGAAACACAAATCACGTTGTCTCAGAGGGCTTTACTGTCTGTCCTTAGATTCGAATGAATAAAACTTGGCTCAAAGCCTTTTTTAAACAGGGAAAATGGAGGAGGGCTCCCACTCTCAGGACGGGCAGACGTGGAGTAGACATTGCATTGTACATTCATCAAAATCAAAGAATTTACAGAAAACAATACTGTTTGATAAGAATGATGCAGGGATGATTTAACAACACTATCTAATGCCATTTCTCTCACAGACCTGGCTCCTCTTGTTTGCACGGAACCCTCGAGGATCTCGACATTGAGCGGTTATTCATTGCACCCCTCTTTGTCTCTGTGTGCAGTTGACTCCCTCTGCTGGAGAACCGGGAGACCATCACCAGACGACAGATTACAACAAACAAGCCGATGGATCCACAGGTTAGTTAGCGAATGATACATCTGCTGTCTCCTTCCTCTTCTTCCTCTGTAAGCATAATTTTTCAGCCATTGCCTCACAACAAGTCTGTTCATACAGTGTCTTGAAATTGGTTTATTTTGCTAAAAAAAAAACAAAAAAACCTCAGATAATGTTTTCCCAGCAGTTTCCAAGATATTTTCATCTTCCAAAATGCAAATGAAAGGTTCAGTGGATTGTTTACGCTCCGTGTTGAAGTCCTGCCAATGCAAGGAAGCAAGGTTAGGTAGTATGGGGTTATCAAGTTTCCCAAGTTGATATACATTTTTAGGCTGAAAATGCACATCTTTTCTGATGAGATGCTTCATGCAGATGCATTAGCATATGAAGACCTATGAGTGCACTTCAAACCGCAGCATTTAGGATTAGAAATAAAAGCAGTCTGTTTTTTTTCTTGTTTTTTGTCATTTGCAATGCACAGAAACCTGACAGATTAACACAATGCGCATCCAAAACATCACATTTTTTCATTTAGCATCACAGTGACCAAATCGAAGTGTCCTTGAGCAAGATACTGAACCCATGATTTCTCTTGCGAAGCAAACTGGCACCTTGCGATGATGACAGCAGTGTAAAACAATTTGAGTACCACTAAGGGCAGAAAAATTAGCATTTTCGAACAGCGGCTGCCCTTCATGGAGCGTTTTCACATACGTTATGTTGCTGAGGGGTTTACCTGAGGAATGCAGCCAAAGAGAAAAGTTGCAGCAGTGCATTTGTTCTGCAGGTCTGCGCAGCGATTGGCGTCAGTCTGAAAGGAAATGAGATGAAGGGGAGGGGGGGGGCATTAGCTTACATCACCTCACCACAGAAACCAATAAAACCACAAGCTTCTCCCTACCACACAGCCCATAAAAGCCTCCGGACAGTTCTCTGGGAAAACACGGAAGATGAAGAAATTGGCAGGTGCAAGGGGGGGGGAGTACATGAAAAATGCGTGCACTTTCACACGTGTATTTTCTGCCGCTATCCATGTTGATAAGGCGCTTTGCATGGAGCCATGCAGCGTGAAGAAGTGACTGCCAGATAGAGCCAATGATCTCTGGTGACCTCAGGCTGAAAAGGAGGGAGAGAACAGAGGAGTGGCGTTGGAGGGTGGGGAGTCGGTGGGGGGGCGGGGGGGGGTTCAGAGGGAGGAGACGGGAACAGAAGCGGAATGAGGCAAACACATTTGTTAGGAGGAAGAGGTGGTGACAGCGGATGTGGGATAGGCGGAGAGGAGGATGAAGTGCCAGGAATCAGGAACTCAGCCGCTCCGTGTCCTCGAGAAGGGTGAGGGTCACCATCGGATGGGCTGTTTGATGATTTTGTCATAGCCGCTGCGGGGGAGGCGACTTTAATTCACGTTTTATATCATCTCCGATCTCCGATGCGGATGCGGCTGCGGCTGTTTTAATGTGACCACAGGAGTCACATAAAAAGTTGACGTGTTGACACTTTTAGGGGGCGTGGAGACTCCTGCAGGGATTTCATTTGATTTCAGCGGCAGCCTCAATCACTGCCTCAGCCGCAGCTGATGGATCACCACGAGAATATCACCTAAACCTGCCGTACTGAGCGTAAATGTGGAATATTCAAGTGCTGTTCCTATTTTTTTTATTTTTTTTCCTATTCACTTCACATGAAAAGACCATTTCTGTTTACTGGAAAAATGTCTCTTCAAGGGATTCTCTGCCGTTGATGTATGCGATCTGCATTAAGTAGATGCTTTCTTTTGTACTCTGACCCTTCGTCGTTTGTTCTCTCCGTCAGGCTTTGTTAGAGACAGCGGGCGTCTCATCCGCAAAAAAAAAAAAAAAAAAAAAAAGCGGATGAATT
>CAAKHG010043485.1:19604-34402 GCA_901007715.1 Dactylopterus volitans
ATTTCCATGCGTGAGTCCGTCTTGCCCCAAGGCCAAATACCTCTTCACTCGATGCTGTTTTACTCTGTCGGTAGAGCCGAGCTCCTGACCTCCACAACAAAGTGGAAAAGAGGGAGAGCCTCAAAGCAAGAGCAGATTTCAAACACAGGAGGACGAGAAACAAAGAGAAACGTGAGATCAGAGTAAAAGCCTGACGCGCGTTGCTTTTTAGTCAAGAAGAATCACCCAGAAAAGTTTTTTGAATATGTATCAAGAAACAGTCCGTTAGGTTTCGGCGGTGATCTGAATCATTGTCTGGCTCGGCCGCATATCGTTTGTTTTTTTTATTTTTATGCATATCAGGGAGCGCACAAACCAAGGTGTTCCGTTTGCAGGGGTGCTGTCATATGTGGGATTGTTCAGCCTCGGCAGAGGTCACTGCGCTTTCCCAAGTGCTCCTAGTTGCAAAGCACGATGACTAAAGGTGGATGGTTCCTGGCAGCTGTGTGACTAAATGAGCATGAGGAAAGACGGGCGAGCAATCAAAACCTTTGCCTGAGGTTCAAGAGAGATGCAGATGGTGGAAAGAGGAGGAAAAGTGCATTCCTCCGAGATGTTCAGTCATGTGTCCTGACCGAACAAGAGATGAGTCATGAGTGTGAACACTGGGCTCTCAGATCAGCGAGATAACACACCTTGGCTTACCTGGAGAAGCCCATCAGCAGCAGCTCGGTGGAGGATTGATCATGTGTGTTTTCTAGGTGGCTCACGTCGGCAGGTCACTGGCACTCCTCAGAGAGGCTTTGTGAGGCCGCAGCAGCTTCTGGAGGGCAAGGTGAGTTGCAGGTTAATTTCAAGTCTTTGTGTGCTGTTTGTGTGTGTGAGTGAGAGAGAGAGAGAGAGGGAGAGGGAGAGAGAGAGAGTTTTATATTCTGTCTCTGTTGTCAGGACTCTGAGGCCATCTATCAGTGGTTGTGCGAGTTCCAGTTGGAGCAGTACACGTCCAACTTCATCAACGCAGGATACGATGTTCCCACCATCAGCAGGATGACCCCAGAGGTGTGTGTGTTAGCTTGCATGTGTGTGGAATTTTTTTACCAATAATTGTTCATTGCCAAATACAGGATGAGTTTGTGGTCAAGAGAAAGTGGTACCAAGGGCTTTGTTCAGATCGCTGCCAGAACTCTCAACGTGACCTGATTTTTCAGAATTTTTTTCTCCTCATTTACTGTGGTAACAACATGCAGCTGAGTAACTGCGCGTGATGGTGACGCGCTTCACAACATGGATGCACGGCCAATGGAGATCCATCATCTGGCCCCCGCAAACAGCAGCACAGTCAAGTGCAAAACTCTTCTGAAACAGAGGATGCCGGGATGCACTGTGATGCTAAGCGCCGCCGTCATGGCAGCTTCTGCTGTACAACGAGAGAGCAAAACAATTTATTTCAGCATCTGTCACGGACTGTTGGTTCTGGTTATCCTCCAAACTGCTCGAGCCGCTCTCAAACGCCACTGCTCTGCTGGTCAGCTCCCTCTGATGTGCTTTTATCGCACTGGATTTGACTCTGTTGTTGTGCGTCACTTTGCGAGCGAGCAAGAAGATGCTTTGATTTGCGATTTGAGCAGCCGGAGCATCTTTAGAGAGACCTGACTGTAAAAATCTGTTTGAAAATGTTTTTATGTTTTTGTAATCGCCCCCAAATGTGGTTTGGATCAGATGTGCAATCTGAATATGACCAAAAAAAAAACCAAATAAGTGTTTAGTCTGGCAATCTGAACAAAGCCCAAAGGATCCAAACTACAGTCAATGAAACACCATAAAATTAGAAGTAATCCGCTGGTGGTTATGAAAAAGCAGGTTTTAAAGTGTTGTTGAAGAAGAAGCAGATTCAGCAGCTCTGAGTTCCTCAGGCAAAAAAACATTTCAAAGTCTCTGAGCATGAATTCAATTCTCGACTCGCCCAGCGTGACTGCTGCTGCACCACAACAACTCCAAGTGCACTTTTCATTACACTTAAGGTCGACATACTTCCCCACAATGACAAGTAAGCCTGCTCATCTGTGGGATTTTCATACCACAGTATCACACAATTATTATAATTAGCTTCAATGACTCTAAGATGAATGGAAGCAGAATGCTTTTGGTTAAATGAACTTATGTTGACACAAATTATTTTGTCCTGAAAAACATGAAACTTGATAAAAACAAAATGTTTTTAAATAACAACAATATGGTTTTATTGAATAACCACGGATAAGCAAACGTACATGGTATATCAATTTAAATACCATAGTGTACTTTGAAACTGCTGCTCTTCTGAAAGTCTACCAACAGTCATGTATGTCGACAATACATCTTGAATACTATATTGCAAGAAATTTCTTAGTATTTTAGGACTTTGACTATCAGTCACACAAATGTACTTTGTTGTACACTAGGTTTTTAGGCTTTGCAGTGTATAGTGTGACCTACATGGCAGGAAATGATACAGAATACACAGGCTTGTTTGACATTTCATAAGTGTAATCTTTAATTAAAGTACCAATAGACAAGTTTTGTACTTTAACATCACAATGTTTTAAATGTTGGAAAGGAAATGATGATTGTACAATCTCATGGTTATAGAGTAATGACACCATCTGTGTTTAGAATGGTTCCATACAAGTCTTGTGAAAGTCTTGTCTGACACCATCCTGGTATGTTATGCATGTTATAGGTGCAGAAAAACAAACCAAAACAATGTAAATAGAATGAAAAATACATTTGAGGGAGTCATGCAAAGGAGAGAACCGTCCTCCCATTGCTTCATTTATGAGCTTAAATCTCAACAAGATATTTTTCACAAACTTGGCTACAACAGATTTGACAGTAAAGCCCCTTTTCCACCAAGCAGTTCGGTACATTGTGCATTACAACGGTATTTGGATTTAGTTTGTTTCTACCGCAGACCAAACCGTACATGGAAGACAGATTTATTCCGGACGGTCATCGTGTTGCACCTCCTCCATGTCTATTTCTTTCCACACCACTCTGGCTGTTGTGGTCTTTGACGAGACGATTATCACTGCGGCGTTTGACCTGTTGGCTGGAAGCCCCCGGCAGCCTCTCTGAGAGACCAGCTAGAAGACCTTCTTGTTTCTCACGGCTCCGTCCAGCTGCCAGCTACATTTCCTATGTACCTTTCTATTACGTGCTGCCATTTGCCACAGAAAAACGAAAAGTTTGAAATCTCCAGTCGCGAAATTGATGATACATCTGAACTTGCCGGTTGTGTCTCGATCTGTGTGCCTGATCAGTGACTGCAGCGTGTCTAGAAGTATTGACTCTGTTCAAATGTTAGTTCTCCAGACTGAATTGTGTTGTGATCCCTGGCTTCCCACATGTGTTTGTTCATCAGGACCTGACAGCCATTGGAGTGACCAAACCAGGCCACCGAAAGAAGATCTCAATGGAGATTGGAAAGCTGAGCATCCCGGAGTGGCTCCCTGATTACATTCCCGTGAGAAATGCTACATGCGCGTTCATGAAACAGCCACTCCTGCATGAATTTCCTGCAGTGCCGTGAACCTAACATGGCGTCATCCTGCTCACAGTCCCACATTTGATACTGCGACTCTTGACGTTGGCGTTTTTTCTGTCTCTGTCCACGTGTTGTTGCTGCTGTTCAGGCGGACCTCGGCGACTGGCTGAGCGTGATTGGTCTTCCTCAGTACCAGAAGAGGTTGAGTGACAATGGCTATGACTCCATCAGCATCGTCAAAGACATCACTTGGGAGGACCTGCAGGAGATAGGCATCACCAAACTGGGTGAGTTATTAGAACCACAAGTAGATGTTGAATGACGAAAGTCTGTCCAGAATCTGCTCTTGACCACACGAGGCATTTAAAATGCTAGCAGCCAGATTTGTGTTCGCGGGGAGTTTTTGAGTAGAAATACTTTCCTAACAACATAGGTATTTTTGAGCATCTGCCCTGCTTGTTTACTGAACAGTTACTGTATTTTTTTTGCTTTCATCGCATTGCATTTGCAATGGAGGAGCTGTTAATTCTACTTCACCACATTTGCCTCAAACTGATTGATTACAAAGTAGTGTTCCTTTACTGAAACAAGCCATGCTGCTTTTGTGAATACCATTTTTGGGGCTCAAATCTTTAGTAAGAATTACCTGCAAATATCTGCAAAGATTAAAAGCTTCTGGACGTTACAAAAAATACGAAGCCAGGGATAGAAAATAGAAGTCTCTATTTGTGTAGCCTACTTGAAGCCATGGGGGTTTCTAGGTTTGCTTTAGAATGTTCCTTCTCAAGGGACTGAGAAGGCAGGGATGCATAGCAAGTGCTTCTTCATGTTGTAAGAGAAGCTTGTATTTCTTGCTCTTTATCAGTGTCTCAGTGCAGCCGAACAGCTCGTGTTATTCTTGCTTTCTATCGTGTATCTGCCACTCAACCCCTCGGGGGTGAATTTTTAAATAATTCTACAGTATTGTAGGTTGGTGGTTTTTGCTTGATACCATGACAATGGTGGAGGATAAGGGACCAAGAAGGTGTTCTGCTATGTTGATTTTAGTACTTTCCAAATGTCTTTGTGACCAATCAGATTGCTCGGTCGGAACTACCTGTATTGTGTTCGTCCACATTTTCTTTTTACATGAGGTCACTTTTACACTTGTCACTATTTTTTTAATGTTCAAAAATGAGTGTGATATAGAAATATGAACATAAGTTTGTAAGAGTTTGGAAATGGGAACAGGACTGGTGATATCAATAATAACGGAGGCACATTAAGATGGCTCAAAATGCATCCAGCTTGTGGACTTGCACAGAAAGTAACAGGTCAAGTTTTAGATATATTAACAAAAAGAAGACAACAACAAGTATACTTTTAGTGTTTCTGGAGCTTTATTGTAATCGGCGACTGCAATAACTGCTGTCTTTGTGTTTCAGGCCATCAGAAGAAGCTGATGTTGGCAGTGAAGAGGCTTTGTGACCTGCAGCGCTCTCGTAGCCACGCTAGCAGAGCTGGAGGCGGTACTCTACAGCGCAAGCCCCCCGCTGCCCTGGAGCTTGTGGCTATTGAACACACTCCAACACACAACGCGCATGCTCATGCACACCCTGACGCTCCATCTGAAGACTGCCGCTCTTCCCCACACACTCCCAGGGCTCTGCTATCCTTCCAAGACAGCGAGCTGAGCACGGAACTGCAGAACGCTATGATGGGCACAGCGGGAGGAGGAGCCACAGAGGTGTTCTGCATCAGGGGTATGACTCCTGCAGGAGCAATATCTGCCATGTCGGTCAGTCAGGAGAGCATTAGCATGAGGTCACGTGGCTCCGGGAATTCCGGGAATTCTGGAAATTCAAACTCAGGGTACTCTCAGGAGCCCCAAACCATGGCACCTCCAGCCAGAACATCCAGCCGCTCAGAGGAAAGTCTTGGAAGTGGTGTGGGCGAAAAGGCCAAGCGTGGAGGAGGCAGTCCTGGAGGTAGAAGTAGACAGAGACCCACAGACATGTGGGAGCACCAGGGTCGATGTGCTACCCCAAACAATGTCCCCTTCTCCCCACTCACACCCCCACTAACACCTAGCAAGATGCCCCGCTTTGCCCCGAACATCCCACCAAAGGCCAAAAACCTACAGTCCCCCAGCAGCCTCTATCAGCCTCAGCACCACCTACCTTCCTCTCCATCCTCTCCTTCCCCGCAGCCTTCCCCCACACAGAAAGCCTTCAGTTACCTCCATGCCCAGGCAGGGGCCGCCAACGGTGTTACACGGACACTGTCCAAACCTCTACCCGGAGCCGTCCCTCTGCTCATACCCCGTCCTGGACAGTGCCCGGCCATTGACACCCAAAGGGGTCTGCACAAGAAGCGTACCCAGAGCCTGACTCGCTACGCTCTGTCTGACGGCGAACCGGAGGAAGACGACGACAGCGCTCACCCCCGCAGCTCTGCTTCCTCAGCAGTCATGCCCTCCTACGCGACCATGTCACGCAGACCCGGTCGTGGACATACGAGTGTCACGGGCGCCCAGCGCCACATCAACCGCAGCCATTCCTTCGCTGTGCGCTCCCGACGTAAAGGCCCACCCCCTGCTCCGCCTAAGAGAATGAGCTCGGTGAGCAACAGCCCGACACACAGGCCCGGAAACGGGACAGTAGAAGACGAAGAGGTGAAGGGTGGCGTGGAGATGGAGAGCGCAGGGAGTGTTAGGAGCATCGCAGCCCGGCTAGAGGGAAGCGGCAGCAGCAGCAACAGCAACAGCAACAGCAGCAGCAGTCCATCCAGGAGGATTGACATACCTCCACCTTACATGCCAGTGTCACCAGTTTTCTCTCCTGTGTCCTCCCCGATTCCACCTGGGAGTCCTCACATCATCTTGCAGCACTCTAAACCTGTTCCCGCCCTTGGTGTGGGGGGCCTGCGGAGGACGGGCAGCGAGAGAATGGAGGGAGACCCTAACAGACGAAGGGGTGGCGTTACTGCCTCTGAAGAGAAAGAGAAGGAGAGAAAGGGTGAAAGACTATCAAAGAGTGCTGCTGCATCTCCGAAGCACAGCTCTGTGGACCACCTTCCTTTCGCAGAGGAGGGAAACCTCACCATCAAACAGCGGCCCAGAATGGCATCGGTGACCCGGGCAGACGCTGAAACCAAAGCTCCACCGGACGGTCCAGTCCAGACGCCAAATCACCTGGAGCCTCCGGAGTTCAATCTGAAAGAGTCTGACACCGTTAAAAGACGACACAAACCCAAAGACAAAGATCCGTCGGCGACTGAGGAGGCCTCCACTCCCAACAGAGATGACGGCTACTTCCATACCAACAGCCTGCACACGCATAATCATGTCATCACGCTGAGTGACGACGAATCTCAGAGAAAGGTTTTCCAGAGAATAGGTTCCATGGGAAAAGGCCCAAAGCCTCCAGTGTCCAGCAAACCCTCCAGCCCGATCAAGCAGTCCCCAAACAGTAAACAAACAACCCCCCAGAAAGTGATCAATTCAGGACAAGCTAACGTGCAAACAGCCATTCCTAAACTAACCAGCGTACAGGTTCACACCGTCTCACCGAACCTGGGCGGAGTCCTGCACCCACAGATGAGCATGCCCAGTCCCAAGCTCAAGAAACACCCGCAGATGCTCAAGTTAGATGGCCAGCAGAAGGCGGCAGGCTTTCCCGTATCAAGAGTCCCTCAGCCAAACCTGGCCTCACCATCCATAGCAGGTAACAAAAATCTAAACTTTTGTTTTTAAATAATACTGCTTCAAAATAGCTTGAGTTGTTTGCTGCTTGAACCCCTCCCCTTCTTTTTTCCCAGGAGTAAACCTCAGTATGGTCCAGAGTGTTGCGTTCGCTGCTCCGTCCTCCCCAGCACCAGCCTCGTCCTACCCCACCTCCCCACTGCCGGGTCAGCCAGGGAAAGCAGGTTTAGGGCAGGCCGGCGTGGTGGGCCTGGAGGTGCTGGCTCAGAAGAGACTGGAGGAAACCAGCACCTCCCTGGAGGCTGCACTCAAAGTGGTGGAGAACAAACTGGCACAGGGCGGGAGCACCATGGAAAGGTAAGCGTTTGATACCTCCTTATCCCTCCGCGCGGGCGGTAGCCGAGGCTGGAAGTTAGCGGTTGTCTGTCCTTAAGTCAAATTTTTGTGAAAGTGGTATATCTGAATTGTCTGGAGCCACAGTTTCCTTCCGGCTTGAGGAGATGCTTTATTGGATTACTTGCTTTTCAAAATAATCTTTCTGCATTTTTGGCCATCAGATGGTATGTATATCCATACTGCCACGCTAAACACCTGCAGTGATTGGCTTTCTCCAAAAATGATTGGAAGTTGGTGTAGTTTAGAGAAACTGTAAACGCTTCTTGGCACGAGGTTGTGTGAGGGTCCGGTGTCGTAGTCAGATCTTCCCCAAACGTCTCAGTTTCTTCATGATCCCAGCTATGTAACCCCACGATTCTGCATTGATATCTACGGCGATGATGAAACTCTTCGCTGCCCGTGGGAATTAGTTATAACATCACGAAATCCAAAAAGCGTCGCTGAATTCAAATGTCCTGAGAGGAGAAAACACCTAAACTGTAAAATGATTGTTTCAACTGATTGTTCCTCTTGTTCACATTGAAACAATTAGTGAGGAATGTCTCGCTCATGTCAGTATTGATTTGGAAAAATATGAAATATCAGTGGATTGAGATTGAACTGGTTATAATGAATATTTACATAATTGCAGCATTTACTTTGCTCAGTACAGTGTCATCATGACTGATAGAAATGATGCTAAAATGACAACAACAACAAAAAAGACAAAGAGCTACACGGCAACGTTCTAGTGGAGTAATGCTAAGCTTCTATTAGCTCTTTAAGATATGACGGTGCCATAACATGAAGGGCTTTATAGGTAAGAAGAAGGATTTTGAATTCTAATCTGGGTTCTGTAGGCAGCCAGAGCAGGAAAGCCAGTATTGGCGATATATGATCTTTTTTCCTGGTTCTTGCTAGAACGCACGCGGCAGCATTCAGGACCGTTACTTGACTCAGCATCTCAGTGGCAGCAGCGTAACATCGCCCCGTCTGTTCCGCAGCGGCAGCAGCACGGTGAAGGCAGCAGGAAACATCCTGGATGACATCGGCAACATGTTTGATGACCTGGCCGACCAGCTGGACGCCATGCTGGAGTGACGTCCTCCCAACAAAAAAACAAAAAACAAAAAACAAAAAAAGCTCGACCTACAAAGCGGCTGCTTCCAGACAGGAAGCGGCGGGTGAAACCCAAGCAACCGGCCGCTGACGGGTCGAGCTGCACCTTCAACGCGGGTAAGAACAGAGGTGGTGGAGGACTCTCTGGGTGGATCAGTAAGTGCACATTTGAGGACTTCTTGGAAAGAAAAAAAAAAAGTGCCCTCAGCATCACCTAGTTTTTCAACACGAGCACTTGGCCTTAGGACACACACGCAAAGATGCTATGAAAGTGACAAAAATCAGCTGCGAGATCAGCTTCCAGGTGTATATGTGTGTGTGTGTGTGTGTGTCAAGTTCATTATCACTAAAGGGAATGAGGGTCCATTTTTATTCATGTTACCTGTAAATATATGACAGCACTGTGTGTAAGTGTGTGTGTGTGTGTTCAAGTGTAGTTTAATATATTTATACTGAATATATTTATACTTATACATGTTTTTTTTTTAACAAATTGAGTTATTGACTGAAACGTCATTTAAATCATTACAGTGTATATTAGCATAACTGTGTAAAAAAAAAAAAAAGATATTTTGCTGCTTATATTTATAACCTGGGAAAACACTTTTAATTGTATTAAAAGCAGCAGGTTATTCCACATGTACTAGATTTAAATGTTTTTGTTTGTTTTGGGGTTGTTGTTTTTTTAACCAAAGTCTTTCATCCTCTCCAGGAGGCACATAAAGAGGTTTCTGTCAGCAACAAATGAGGATGTAAAACAGCATAATAGTCAGTAAAACCGCCTTTTATCACGTGTGAGCGCCGTCGAGGTTCATTAGAAAGGGTTTTACTGCTCCACTCAGGATTCTATTGTAAGACTGCGGTTTTTATGATCTTTCCTTTTCCAAAGAGCGCGGAATGCTTTGGCACATTCCCACCGATCCAGAGTCAGAACACGATGGCGTGAATGCGTCGATGACTGAACACTGTAACAGTGGAGGGTTGTTTTGTTTTTTTATTTCTTCTTGTTTTACAAATTTGACAATGCAGGTTACGGAGGCTGCAGCATGCCAGCTAAATAATTAATCTATTGTTTGTTTGTTTTTTATTTAAACAAAGTAATAGATTCATCAAAATCACTGTTACAAAAAAGCCACTGCAACTTGAAGTGATAGTTTTTTTTATTTATTTTGAAGCGTATGATGGATAGTCAGTGGTGTCAGCGTGGAGAAACAGTCAGTATGAATTAGATGGCGATTCCAGAGAAACACATTTTAGCCAGTTTGAGAGAAGCTCACCTAAAAGCATCGATATCAGTATGTCGTAACTATATTTAGAATATTTTCACAAATTTATCTTGCCATCGGATGCAGGTCCATTTTTTTTTCCAACCCCACTACACTTGCACCAGCACCCAGTGAAGCTTTGCGCCGCGTTCCACCTCAGGTCAGCTGTGTCACCAGTGAGCTACCAGTGAGCCATCTGACAGCCAGATACAGCGATGAAAATATTCAAAATATAGAAAATACTTAAGTGGATATTGATCTCCTGCAGGCAGTTCACTGACTATCCATCAGTACCTCATTAAAGCTTGTTTAAAAAAAAAACATCAAAAACTATCTCTTTAAGGTAAAGAGTAAACACACTGTTGCCCATAAAGTTGGAATCAAATATTTTTACCTCTTCTCATGGAATGATTGTTACAATGTGATTTAATCTCGATAAAGTCTATATCTTCTGAAAACTTAATTGATGTGTATAAAAAACTGGAATTTAAATGTCTGAAAACAAACTTATTCCAAATTTATGGGGAACTGTGTAGTGTTTAGATAATTAAAGAATTTAACAAAACAAAATTGAAGATGCAAATGAAGCGCTTTATGTGCTCGCCCTGTCTATGAAATTAACTGATCTGTACAAAAATGGACCTGCGAATCACAAAATAAATGACGTGTGATGGATTTTGACAATAATTTAATGTGGAAAAGGGGCACAGTCAAACCAGCAGTGGTTAATTTAGCTGAAGATCAACATCTTGGTCACCTTTTGATAAGAGCAAAAGTAAATAAACATCCAATTCAAAAGCCTTTTACAAATACATTTGGGGTTTGATAAAAATGTGAATATCGAGAACACTGTCGTGACAGAATAAGGACTCTTTTTTTATATCACTTGTACGTTGTTTTTAACGAATCGTGTGAGAGTGCAGAGTCGCCACTCGTACAGGAGCTCGTAATGGACAAAACACGGCTGCCTGCATCATGGCGACGAAAGCCAGAAAGAATTCCTGATTAACTTGTCGCCAAGAATATTTGTTTTCCGGCTCCCTCTGATTTTTGCTACATTTTTTTCCTCGTTTTCTGGCTCCTTTACTCATTATTCCTCTCTTGTACGCACCTTATTAACCTTATTACATAGATGGAAAAGGCTCTTTATCCTTCATCAGTCTGATTCCACGTGAGTAAACGATGCCCTGTCAAATGTTTACCCTGCAGCTGAATGGCTGTGAGCCGTCCTCGCTCATGGAGGCCGATAAAGAAATTTTTTTTTTTTTCCTGGAAGATGCACTTCCTGAATTTCGGCAGCAGCCGCTGACGTCCTCGGGATCGCGGGCTCGGACCAGCCGGTGGCGGCGCTGTGACTCGATCCAAAGGTTGGCTCGCTTTTTGAGAGAGTGACGTTCAAAGTCTCATGAGACGTTCTGGCGCTGCTCTGTGATGATAAACGCCCTGTTACTATGAATATTTCCACTGACTTCTGTACGATCATCATTAAAAAGACATTTTTTCTTTTTTTTTTACCGAGAGGTCATCTGGGTGTTGTGAGTTTCAATGGAAGGTGAATCGCATGCGGAGTCGATGGGAGCGCCCTGCTCGTGGTTTGTCTGCTCCTGCTGCCCCCAAGTGGCAAAGAACACTAACTGCAAGTTGGGGACGCGTCGTCCTTTTTGTGCCGCCACTGCTTCAAATGAAAAATGGATCGTAGAGGTTCCAGTCGATCAAAACGGTATATTTTCATAAACGCATTGTCAGCACATTCTACAGCTCAAAGCGTCGACACCGTTTCCAGCGATTTCGGTGTCGACAGAATTAACAACTGCGGAGCTTCACATATCTTCAACTCATTAACAGTTAACAATTTCCTTCAATCATTTATAAAGGTGTGTATGTATAAATCTAACAACGGCATGCAACATTTAGAAAAATCATCTGGAATGCAGAATTATTACGGTGACGTTGACAAAAGTGGCAAAAACCCTAAATTAAAACAAAAATCATCAAATAACACTGTTTAAAACGCAGAGCTCAATAGTTTGTGTCTCTCACGCAGAACGTGGAACCGTGAGAGAACCGGGCGGGATGGCGGCGCCTCGGCTCTCTGGCGGCGGGACGATGATGATGATGATGATGATGATGAGGACGGCGATTGATTATTATCACGATTATAAGTTGCTGAACAGTTCATTCCTCTTGCTCCAGTCCATTGTCGGGGCTTTCTTGGCGGCTCGTTTCTGGTGGGCTCTCTCTCTGGCCTGGGCCAGCGACATGCTCGGACCCAGGCCGCTGGCCGCCGGGGTCGGGACCGGGTCCGGGGACGGGAGCTGGAGACACACACACACACACGCGCACAGTATGTTTATTACTCTGACGGCGCTCGCCGAAAAAAAATCCAGCAGCGCGTCTTGATTTCGATGATGTAGCGGCAGGCGCGAACCTCTGCGGGCGAGAAGCTGTGGACGGAGGCGTCGGAGGATGACGAGCTCACCGACGCTTTGGGCTTCATCTCTGCCGCCTGTCGAGCACAACACAAACACCGGTCACCTTCACCCAAACCACATTACGCACCTCTTTGGTAGAAACGGTCTCGGATAGAAACTGAGGTGTTGTGTGGCACCTCCTTTCATGAATCTGGAACAGATGAAGCTGATCGATAACGGGAAACACTCGGGATTATTCCAGTTTAGGCAGCGCAGGCAGCTGGATTCTCCTCCAAATCTTTGATCAGTAGCTTTCCATTAAAGTCCAGCTGACAGGACAAGCACTTACTCAGCTTAAGCTCTCGCTGTTGAATAAATAGTGTGTGTGTTTAGTGTGTGTTTAGGTGGACAAAAGGGAAAGGCAGCAACAGTGCGTTTATGGCAGCGTGATGCGGATCGGTGAGGAAACGAGAATCTCGGTTTTGAGACGTCCTGTCGTGTATTTGGAGCACTGTGCCGCGTTGTCCAGCAGGGAGCAGCAGAGGCCTCGTGTTAGCCGCGCACACACACACACACACCAGCGTCCTCAAGGTTCTGTAGCTTGTTCCTGTCATTTTAGGGCTCGGCGTCGGCCTGTGTCAGTTCTGGGTGTTTGAAAACGCAGGCGGGGATTCATGCGCCGACTGGACTGATGATTTAAATCATCACTCCATAAAAGAAAAAAAATCATTTGGATATTAAAGTTTTCGAGGGTGGTGGAATGCGGCAAGACAGGGTCATGAAAGATCATCAGGGAAATTCATGAGAACACGGCCGTCATCAAAAAAACAAACAAACGTGACGTCACGGATGCACACGAACACGAACCAGCACGCAACCGCAGAGGGGAGCCAGGCGTTCTTGTGTCTGAGCCGCTGACGCGTTCCTAAACCGGACAGCATGGAGGCTCCTCGACAGTGAGGAAAGATCTCAACCGCCCCCTGGTGGCTGGCGACAGTGCAGGTCATAAGCCCCGCCTCCTCCACGTTAGTGGGTGGAACCAAATTTTCAAAATCTTCATGGATTCGGTTGCTTCAGGTAGTTTGTCATCACTTTGATGTTTCTTCAAGTGTCTGTTTTTGGTTAAAGGTTGGTTTCAATTCTTGGTTTGATGCGACTAACGCTGGAGGTCACGGAGACATTTACGGACGTCTGTTCAGAATTGTACATAAATGATGCCGAGGACGAGTCATGCTAACTTCCTATTAGCGTTATTGTCATGTTTTAAAAACATGAAAAATTGCGGTTTTTTGTTGTTGTTGGTGTTTTTTTTAGCAGTAAACCGATTGAGTTGGCCGGGACCTCGATAACCAGGCTGACTATGAATGACATCACCAGAAGACGACGGCAGCGTTGATATCCAGGATGTTGCGGCTTCGTTTTTGCACAACAGAAGGAAGTGGAGGTGACAGCAGAGTGTTAGCAGGGGAACGTGCTTCTGTGTCGTGTTCAGACGTTCCGTGCTGTCGTTGACGCGTCGATTTTAAAACTGGAAGTCGTTTAAAAACGGAGCAGAACCAGATGGAGTCGCGCGTCTCTGATCTCCATTTAAGGCTCCAATTAGATTTTTCCAGCCTCGTTAAGACTTCAAAAAAATATTTCAAGGCAGAACAATTCTAAATGTCAAAATATCGTTTGATTGTGCTGCTTCCTGCATTAATGTCCCTGCTGTACGTTATTAGCTGGACGCCTTTTCAGTGTGTGTGTGTGTGTGTGTGGTGTGGGTGAGAGTGTGAATATATGCCTGTCATGCTTTTACTCTGTTAGGGCCAGTGATAATCCACATTTAAAAAACACTTTTTGCAAAAACAAACAAACAAAAAAAATGCTTACACTCTACCAGCTCTTAAAAATGAACTTAAAGTTTTTAAATTTATTTCTTATTTCTTTTCTGTTTTGTTTTTTTCTTGGACAAAACCGTCACCAGGCTTTTGGAAATAATTTGCCTGCCTCTGGTCCACTGATAAAGAGTTTAAGCACCCGTAAACAAACACACACACTCGCATGCACACACTCCTGAGGGCCGGAAGTGGTCTCGCGTTATGTAATTGCTTGTGAAATGTGAAGGGGTGAGCGTTCTTGAATCGGCCCGCATGTGCGAGTGTGTGAAACCGGCTCGTTAGTCATCTCATTAGCATAATCCCCAACTCGCCTTGAGAGTTAAAGCCACTTCAATCCCATGATCCTCCAGGACACGGAGAGGGGGAGAGGGAGGGAGTGAGAGAGAGAGAGAGAGAGAGAGCGAGAAACACACTGCGCCCAGGTTGCCATGGTGAAGGGGTCAGCCACAATGTCATCAGAGGGGCCAAATCCACTTTTCCCATGTTGTCGGTGTGTGTGTGTGCGCGTGCGTGCGTGCGTGCGCGCGCGTGCACTCTCCATTAAGCGGCCCTGCTGTATCTGTG
>CAAKHG010043489.1:0-14086 GCA_901007715.1 Dactylopterus volitans
GGCCTGCTCTTCCTGCTCCTCGGCACCCTGCTGTACTTTGACTCCGTCTTGCTGGCCTTCGGAAACGTGAGTCATCCGGCGAAGCGCGCCGCCCACACACACACACACACACAAGGCAGACAAGTTTCAGGCTTCCAGCTTTTACGCCAAGCATGTTTAACTGTCTTGCAGGTTGCAGAGTTATTGAAACTCGTAGAGGTTCAAAGAAGCCAAGAGGGTGATGATGACTTCATTGAGTGCAACAACATGACCTTAATTAATCTTGTACTGAAAACACTCGGTCCCACCCATGAGAGAAACCTCACAGTCATCATGCTCATCATACAGGTATAAAAAAAAAATACCCACTGCCCCCAAATACCAGTAGCCATTGGAAAACCCATGAATGTTCCACAGGTAGCTCATGTCTGTGTGTCTCTTGCAGGTGCTGGGCAGCGCAGTGGCGTTTGGGATCCGTTATCATCTTGTGCGCCTCTTCTACGACGTCTAGATGGCAGTCTAGGAAACCCGAGAGAAAACGGACTGAAAGAATATTTTTGTGGAACTATTTTACAGGCCCATGGTTGGTTTGTGTGCCTTTTTTAATAGATTCCGTTACCTCATTGTTACTTTTTTCTTTACACTTTAAGACCCAGTGCAAGGTGAAAACGAGATTTCATGGTAGAATATGGTCATGTACTGCACTGTACAAGCATATACATACTATACAAGAGCTAAGGGTGTGACATCAACAACGACTGTTTGTTATTGTCCAAGCAGAAAACAAGTAATTCCATATTACAGCTCTCAATTGACTTAACTGAGTCTGTGTCCACCCTGAATGTATATTTTTGTACTTTTGTCAGAGGCTGATGGCTCCGAAATTTTTGAAGTTTGATAATGACTTGAGAGTGTGGCAGTGCTCTGAAGATTTTTTTTTTTGAAAATTCAAACCATTGCTTGATGGGCTGCTGATATAGGAAAAGGTGTGCACACACTGCATCATGCATGCCTATCGATTCATGCAACATTAAATGAGGTTATCATTTGTTTGTTTGTTTTTTAATCTAAATAAATGCACACAGAATGGTAATTGTGAAAAAAAAGCCATGATCAGTGTGAGGACTCACAGAGAAATAGGTGGAGATGGGGTAAATAGAGGGGATTTTGGGGGAGGGTCCATTGAGATCATAGAGATTATCTTGTCTGGATTCATATGGGTGGGTTACAAGTCCAAAAATTGGAACTGTTTTACCTCTCCTGGAATTACTGGACACACATTTGTGTGTTTATGATTGATATGCATTTGCCCCCGTCCCCTACGTCCCACAAGGGCTCAAAAATGTGAAGTCAACTGGCACTGGACTATTTTGTTTTGGGATGTAGCTACAAGCTGTTCATTGTAGAGATGGAAGGCTACAATTGAAAAATAAAGGCTGATGAAATGAAAGTAAAAGATTGCTTTGCTGCTTGAAGTAGCGGCATACGTGTCTTTGTTATTTAGTGTACCGGATTTTTAGCGTGTTGCACCACTCAAAAGAATTATCCAATGCTGAGTAATGCAGCACATTTGCCACTGAAAGGTGGTGCAAAAATAATTAAATAAAGAAAGGTAAAAGTACCTATAGTCAAATACAGTACAGGAGCAAATGTACACCGATCAGCCATAACAACACAACCACTCTGTGTGTGCCATAGAATGTAATGCAACGGCCCTGTAATAAATCCTCCCGTCAGGAGGAGTTTTATGTTGAATTTTTATTGAATCTGTTTGCGAGAGCTGCTGACCTATTTTAATGCTTGTTATTGGGAATAGAATTTGTGATGCTGTTGAACTGTACTGGGTTATACAGAAAGGTCTCCCGAATATTTTGCCGATAGACTTTATAAAGATATGTTTACAAACGGTCTTATATACAGTCTATGATTTTGACACCCTAAGGCATATGAATGGGATGACCAAAAATTCAACATGGAAATCTTCCTGCAGGGAGAAATTTATTGCAGGAAATTGTGTGGTCACAGTTGCACCATGACAGTATTAATATAAAGATGCGGAAACGAAGTACCAAGATTTAACAAAGAATATAACAATTATTTCCAAAATAGAAATTGACCTAATATGAACAGTATGAACAATATCAATTCAAATATATAAACAAATCAATAGAAACTACATTCAGTGGAAATTAAATGTAAAGTACTTCTTGGAACAGAGCAGTATGTAACAGGCACAAGCATTACTGATATGATAAATATAGACGAGTACTGTTGCAGGATGTGCTAACATTGGATTGTGCACATTATTGCTGTGTGTCCACAGGCAGGGATTATTTCCTGTGTCATACAGTGGTGCAGTTGGGTGGAATCAGCCTCTCACTGAACGAGCTCCTGTGACCATATTGTATGGTAAACATGCAGTGGTCATAATGTTATGGCTGATCGGTGTCGTCATTTACGATGCAAATGCTGATGGAAAACAGCTAAATTTAAGAGGAGATTTTGAGGCGGAACTTTTCACGCTCGGAACGAACGAATTAGTACGTGTTTCCGGGGAGCGGGACAGCAGCGCACAGCCCGCGTTGCTTGTGATTGGTTAAAGACACCTGATATCTGCAATAGTTCTGTGTTCCCAAACAACGTGATACGGTACCGAAGGTCGCCTTTAAGAAATATATATTTTAATTTATTATTTTTTTTCTTAGAGTATGTAGGATATGAGTCTCGTTTAGAGCCGGCGAGTTTTTTTTGTTTTGTTTTTTTAAAGGACATTCCGGTAACAGTGAAGTTACCAAGCAGTCCGCGGTGTTAGCTAGCACCCAAAATATGACAGGCAGTGGTCAAACAAACCCGGTAATCTGCAGCTTCGCTCTGGATGTAAAACAAACAGCATTTAGCCCAACTGTGAACGATGCCTGCCAACAAACGGGTCCAGAAGAAAACACTGACTCTGGACTGCGAGTGGGGTTCGTGCCAGGAGTCGTTCAGTCGGATGGAAAACTTCTGCAAACATGCGGAGGGTCACCTTAACGCTGTGGACCCAGCGGAGGAGGAGGAAGCAGAAGGTCGGGTGTATTTGCTGTTGTATTTAACAATATCTCTTAGTTGCTCGTGTGATATAGAGTTTTGTAATATAGAGCGCCTTTGTGTGAGGGCGCAGCGTGGTAGTGGCACACTTTAGATTGATTTTGCACTGTGTATACTGTAAATGGATATAAATTGGACACTGGCAGTGGCTAAGATGTGTTTTTGCTGCCAAACGGTGTAATGTGCTGAACTGCCCGAGTCAGCCCTGTCACCAGGGAGGCTTCGTGTGAGCGAAGATTGAGCAGAGTGATGAGCAACTTTGTTTTTATTCGCTCAGTCTATACAGGTTGTTTTTTGTATCGTCTGCTGTGCAGCTACACTCTCAAATTGAAGTCCTCTTTTGCAGCATAGCCTTTGATTAGTTTCCACTGCGCAGTTTTATGTGATTTAAAAAAAAAAAAATCAAAGAATAGATATTTATGTGTAAATGGAGTTTCTCGCTAATACGTTTTTCCTTTCCCTGCAAAGGAGAGAGAAATTGCCTGTGGAGAGACTGTGGCTTCTGCTCCGTGGAGGGTACAGAGGAGTTGCGGCGACATCTGTTCTTCCACTGCTACCACAACAAGCTGAAGCAGTTGGGTCAGCAGGTGCTCATCGCTCAGCCGGAAATCGGCACCTGCTCCATCGGCTACCACAACCGCAACATCATCCCTGAAATCCCGGACAACTTTGCCTGCCTTTGGGAGGGATGTGAGGTAAGCTCAGCAGGGCAGGGGCAGGTGCCGCTGCCGACGGAGACCCTCAGGCTTGCTCGGACAAATTTTGTGTTCGATCATCCAAACTCATGCAGGCAACACGTAGAACTCGTGTTTAGCTCATGTCAGTCCAAGTTGTATTGAAAGCAAGTTTCTTGGCAACATACTCTCATCTGTGAAATACATTAACAAATAACAAAACCTTGTTGGTTAGTTATAGCTTCACTTGTCTTAAAAAACTGACTTGATATCACAGTGGTAGGTTTTGGGGCTCCTTATATTAGATATTGTGCCATTATGGCACAGGGACTTTACCTCCAAAAGTATACACTTAACATTTGCCTTAAGGTTTCAGTGAAATACAGTTTTAGCTGTTTTCTTATTTAGCGCAATCCATTTTCTCCTTTTAACATTTGTCAAAGCAACCCCCATATGAAAACCCAGAGTGGTTCTATCGGCACGTGGAAATGCATAGCCTGTGCATCGACGTACCAGCAGGAGACTGTGAATTCCCTTTACGCTGTGGATGGAAAGGTAAGGAATCTCAAGATTATATTTCAGAAACAGCAGTGAAACGAATAATCAGACAATCAATTAATGGCCAAAGAAACTTAAAGGCTTTTTTGGTGTAAGACAATGGATGTTTGGCTGTTAAGCATTAGGTGTCTTCCTACCTGTCATTTTCCAGATTGTGAAGCCACTGCCAAGGGGCGTCATAAGCTGCGGGAGCACCTGCGCAGCCACACTCAGGAGAAGGTAGTGGCATGTCCAGGCTGTGGGGGGATGTACGCCAGCAACACAAAGTTCTTCGACCACATAATTCGACAGAGTGCCATGGAAGGTAGAAATAAAAGCTTTAGGGTTCTGAAGGAAACGATAATGTGTCTCACTTGTGGTCGGATAACATCATCTGATCCTCGTACTGTTGTACTCATGTTTACTGCAGGTCAGAGGTTCCAGTGTTCTCACTGTTCCAAGCGTTTTGCAACCGAAAGACTACTAAGAGACCACATGAGGACCCACGGTTAGTACCAATGTTCATCAATGTAATGTCAGTATTACTAGCTGTTCTCACAGAGTTCACCCAGGCATCAGAATGTGTATAGCTATAGGAGGACATGAGGTGGTGCCTTGAAACACTAGATGGCCTTTTTTTTGTATGTTTGAGCTCAATCGATGCAAATCTTCCATGGCGTCAAATACAAACAAATCCATGCCTGTGGATCCATTTCTTCCTGGCAGGAAGCCATGCAGATATGACATTAAGACTAATTTGATAAAGGAAAGATAGTATTTCTTAGGAATTATGATACTTATCAATGAAAATATACAAAAGTCCTTTTGAAAGGTCTTTAATAAATTCTCATCCACTTACATTGCCAAGTGAGTAGTTTGTGAAAAGAATGAAATTGGTTTGATATTATTCAGAATTAAAAAGATTGCACCCATATTTGTTAGTAAACAAGATTCCTCCTGCAAGATTCATGTGATCAGCAGCTCCCATTGCAAATAAATTCATGTAATAGATGTCTGTGTTGTCATGGTAACAGAATTATTCCACAAGGATTTCTTGTCTTAACACAAGTACAAGTAACCAGAGGCCCTATAAATGTCTGTTTTTATCAGTGAAGCATATGGTGTCATCGTTTGGTTGTCCCTTTTTGTTGTTTTTAATACAGTGAGCCACTACAAATGCCCGTTGTGTGACATGACTTGTCCGTCACCCTCATCACTGCGCAACCATATTAAGTTCCGCCACAGTAATGAGAAGCCATACAGCTGTGAATACTGTGAATACAGGTATCGCGTCCTCAGACATTGCACTAGCACAGGTCATGATTTAACACATGCACACACACACACGCATGCATACGCGCACACACGGACACACAAATAAAGTACAGATACCGTTAAGTCATCTGAGAGTGGAATGGCTGTGTGTTACTCTGCTGTGACATGTCACAATGATGACGGCCTGATTAGACTGGGAGAGGCTTGTAATGTTGCGAAACCTGCCAGTGCAAACACGATTAAACGCAGTGTCAAGCGTTGCACATGATTCTGCATGGTAAATGCAACAATAAGCAAAACATATTTTTTGTCTGGAAGAGGATTTAAGCTTCAAATGCACATAGTTAAAGACATTTTTCTTGACTTCTTGATTTTTATTTTGGTAGCTGTAAGAACCTGATCGACCTGCGTAAACATCTGGACACCCACAGTAGTGAGCCGGCGTTCCGCTGCGATGTTCCCGGCTGTGGTTTCACCTCTCGCACCCTCAGCACCATGAAGTTTCACCACAAAAGAGAGCATGAGGTGAAAGGGCTAGCACTGGAAAATGTTTAGTTACTGGCGTTCATAAAGGGAATTTCTGAGATATTGATCTCAATTTTCCTTTCAGGGGAATTTTTCAGCGCGCTACAAGTGCCACGTGTGTGATCAGTGCTTCACCAGGGGCAACAACCTCACTGTCCATCTGCACAAAAAGCACCAGTTCAAATGGCCGTCTGGACACCCGAGGTTCAGGTAACTCTCACGTTGAATCATGCCAAGCGTAGGAGGTTTTTTTTTTTTGGGATGTGAGGAATGTTGCAGTATTGATGGTCTTCCGATCACCACCAGGTACAAGGAGCACGAGGACGGCTTCCTGCGGCTGCAGCTGATTCGCTATGAGAGCGTGGAACTGACGGAGCAGCTGATGAGGGAGAGACAAAACAGACGCGCTGAGGAGGATGAGGACAGTGGGCAGCACGAGGAGGGAGAATCCCCGGCTCCTTCAGAGATGCAGGTAGCACTGAGGGGCGTGCTGCTGGAGGAGCAGAGGACCGAGGAGCCGATGGTCAGCGGCGAGGAGGGCGGTCAGGAAGCCGGAATGTTGTACGTCCTCGCTGGCGGTTTGTCGCAGGCAGGGGACGATGCCGTCATGCTGCAGTTCCAAGACGGCGCTCAGCAGCAAGAAATGCAGGATATTTGATGCCTGAGAGGTCCCGAAAAGCACACGCTATAACTTGTGGGGACATTCTGCAAGGTAGTGCTGTTTTCCAGCTCTACAGCAAACCGATGAAGAATATTTTTGCCTCTGACTGAAGGTCGGCACAAGTGTAGATAAGGTTTAAAAAGAAAGGAAAAAAGTTTCAATGAAGTGATGCATACTACTTGACCCATCTCGACCATCAGCCTATATTAGGTAATTAATCTGTTTCAGTGCTTTGTTTGCTAATGTTGAGTTTATAGGCATTCTGTATTTTCAAAACATTTTTTTTCTCCCCCAATTCTCTCGTGTGTCTCGCACTGTAACATCTTCAGATAGTTGGATAGTTCAGATTAGGCTGCCATGGCGACCATTCTCTGTCAGATGGAGGGCGGGTTGGGCCGCCCTAGCTTAAGGCCACAGCCTTGAAGGTTTAGAGTAACAATGGATTTACAAGAACGGAATGAGCAACGAGGGCCTACCTCATTATCGTTGAATGTTTTTTTTATGCTTAATATATAACCTTAATAAACTTGTGAAATAAAATGTTGACAAAAATAAGATCAAACTAGTTGATTGACTCAGAATTTTTTTAATGCTGGAAACTAAAATGCTTTGTAATGTTGCGCACTTACTTAATGAAAGTAGGCATACGTATTTGCCTTTCTACTGTATTTCATATGTATGTCACGGACAGTACTGCGTAGTCATGGCGCCCCCTTGCGCTCACGTTTGCTTGAATGCGTCTCCTTAAGATCTAATTGCGATGTACTAGAGGCCATTTTTCAGTGTCTCAGTAGACAGATAACAGGTATAAGATGACTGAAAACTGAAATGCTTAGTGTTTAGTATCACTGGTGGCTTTTCCCATGTGCAATTTCAAATGTTTTGCCCAAATTGTAGCGTGCAAATATTGAGACCAAAAAAAAACAAAAAATGGGTCTCATTTACCCTCCAGCTCACAATGATAATGATAGCATGAAATTTTTGCCATCTACTTTTCTATTTGCTTTGATTTTTTTTTTTTTTTTTTGTATAAAGGCTTCGGGTATCTGGAGACTCAAAAGGCTGTGAGCCCCCGTCAGAATGATTTGCAGTATGTAGTGGCATTAGTGTGAAGGAGATTAGGCAGCACATGGGCTTAGTTGAAGTGTTGCTTCCTGCTCTCTGTCTCTCCACTCTGCAGTCGGTGAATTTAGCCTGCTCTCCTGGGGCAGCTAATGCGGTCATATCTGTTGACTGTGCAAAGATGGTGATGTACAGACCGATGATAGACGGTAATATGACTTAGCCTGGCTTCCCAAAAATCGCAGTTTTTCACAGTGGCTGTTTGCGTCAAAAGGTGGCAACCATGACGTTTTATCTGCTGTTGCTGCTCTTTGGGTCCTTCCACAGAGCGATTTCTCAGTTACCTGACTGGATTGGAGAGGTGGAAGGTAGTGGTAAGACCTGTTATTGTACTCCCATTATGTTATTGATTGCTGGTTTCTTTAAGTGACAATAGATGAGTTTTTGCTTGAAGGGATTAAGTAGATATTGAAAAAGTAACTTTTGAATACACTGTACACATTAATACACATTAAGTCTTGCATTTACTTTACAAGTCTGTCTGCTAAAAGCCTGGAGACAAGACATTAAATTTACTGTATAGGTTCCTGAAAGAGACACTAATACTACTGATAGTTTCTGCTAGCAGCCAGACAACAAACTACAAGCGACGTGGAAACCAGGACCAGTCCAGAAACATTTACTTCATACAAATTAGTTTAAGTAAAAATCTTTTGCCACTTAAAAGTAAACTTGAGAAAGCTCATCACGTTATTGGAAAGCTCTACTGAATCACAACAGTCATATTTCTGTCTCTGTCTCTCTCAAACTTTGGCCCTCAAGAGCGTTTCCAATTTGAGTTTTGCATGGGGGGAAAAAAAAAAAACCTTGAGTAGATTTTCGAGATTTGCTCTGCTGGGATGCATCTAAATAAGGTAACTGATGTGCTAACTGTAGGTGAGACAGACTGGATCCCCCAGCCAGATTTCATCGATGACATGTATTGGTCTGGGACGGCGCCACTTTGTGTGGGAGGCTGCAAGGCGCGGCACCAGGAGCTGAGGCGAGATCCCTGCGGAGACTCAAGCTGCTGCTGGCTCGGCTACAAGTCCCTGTGCCGAGGTAAGACGTGACACGGCTGTGACGGCTGACGTTCTGTTGGCGGATCCGCCAGCTTGGGTTCCACGCTTTTAATTGCCTCCCCTTCGCCTGGCAGTGAACTGCGGGAGGCCAGATGTGGACTTTAATGGAGTGGTGCATGGGAACGACTGGTGGGTGGGATCTGTGGTGAAGTACGCCTGTCGTCCCGGCTTCATCCTGTTGGGAAACTCCACCAGAGCTTGCCAGTCTAATGGCCTCTGGACGCCGAGACCTAACTGCCTAAGTGAGTAAACGCGGACCGCGACATCTCCCCGCGTGGCTCTGCTGGCACCTTTTGTGATTTCGCTCTGCGTGTTCTGCAGGAATGTGTAGGCTGGGTCGCATTGAAATCAGCGAGAAGGAGCTCAATGGGACCTGCAGCTCCACCTGCACTGGCAAGAGCTACGCAGGACCCCCGAAACAAGGCTGCACGCGGATAGACAACTGCAGGAAGAAGGAGACCGGCTGGAAGCGCTTCTTTGCGCAGTGTGTCCCTTGCATTTGCGACTGTGCTCTGTCATGTGGTGAGTAGCTTCACGCCCTCAAGCATCAGTGGCAGGCGTGCTGCGCTGTTTTGCAATGACGACTGTGTAAACTTCAGCGTGAGTCACTGCTGGAAGCCTGAATTTGCTGTATTTCTTTGAAGAACATCAGTGAAAGAATACACCAGAGCTTTTGTCTGTTTTTTTGTTTTTGGGTTTTTTTTTTAGCATCCACCGGCTAAATCATGGAGAAGCCAAGTTGACTGCGCAATGGACGGTTTGAACGCTGCAGAGTCGCGTGATTTCACCGGGTCTTCTGTGGTGTGGACTGAAATCTTAATATTTAAAGGCCTGCAGTAAGTTCAGCATTATACATCATGATTGACCCTGACATTCTAAAACCCCCTGAGTCTCTACTGAATTATGAGAAAAGTTCCCTCAGTCTGTTTTTTAATGGAAAGGATCAGAAAAGGCAGAATGAGGTGATTTTTCTCCTCAATTAAAAGCGTGAGTCGAGGGTCAAACAATTATTTGAAATACTTAAAATTAAAAAAAAAAAAAAAATACTCAGCCTCAAGTGCCGGGCGGTGAGGTCTGCTTTTGATGAAAAGCTAATTTTCTGTACGGAAATTATGGTTCGCACGTCCCGCTCGGTGTCACAAAATTCCACGTCACAAATCCCCACCAGAAGTGTGACACGTTCCCTTTAATCTGTGCACCTGGAAGCGTTCGTATGCATTTAACAGAAGGTTAGAAATATGACCAGCACGGAGGGAAGTGAAACAGCTGAGATTAGTGTCTCGGCCTTATCGCTCCTCCTCTCAGCCCATCTGTCCTGCAGGGAGCTGAAACCTTAATCTTGTTACAAAGGGAGGAGCTCAGGGGGTCGGCGTTAGCGCCAAGAATGTCGTAGCCCTTGCTCTGATAGAGTATGCTATGCGTACTTGAACTTTTAAATGATGACCCTGGACCCTGCACCAATATCTCTATTTCTGTTGTGAGATCAGATCTTATATTTTCATATAGATGGAATGTATAAATGCGAAATGATATGCTGAGAGTCTGAAGGGATAAAAAAAAAAGAGCTCAACTACTGCAGAAATGAATTCATCATGACTGGTTTAATTGTGCCACTTAATCACAGCTAGATGGGATCAAATCACCAGGCCGCCTCCAAGTGTAACTTGCAATGTTCTTTACTCTGCTTCTGTACTGCGTCTGTGATTTCTTTTTCTTTCTTATGTGTGCTGTAATTAATTCACATCACTTTAACTATCAGTGGATGACACAACCACAAATCGGACGATAACAAAATGCAAATAAATTTAGTTTTGTTTTTTTTAATGTTTTTTTGATATTTGATATTTTTTGATATTTTTCATGCCAGCCCGGTGATGAGTCAGGATGCGCAGACTCTCTGGCACGTTTTATTTTGGTGTTGTAGTGGGATAGAAGATGGAAAATTCCAATGAAAGCCACTAGATGCTGCTGTTTTATTTATTCTCGCGCGCAGCTCGTCACCACGTTCAGTGCATTGTTTCTTCAGCAGAACCGAACAGGAAAATGAAGGTTTTTTTCTTCCACCTCTGATCTTGAAGGCAACAAACTCGCTCACGGCTGTCGGGACCAGGTGCTGAACTTAAGGACGATGTGTTCATTTGCTTTAGGAGTGTAGCAGCCGATTCCTGTTGAGATAGAAGTGTTCACAGTTTTTATCACAGACGCTGATAAAAAAAAAAAGAGAAGAAAAGGCATGGCTACAGTAGTAAGTTGATGTTCTTGCAGCAATAACATTTAGAAAGTAATGAACTACATTTTCTCAAAAAAAACAAAGTACTAAAATAACCAAATTATGTCAAAAAGCCCCAACAAACTACTAGTATGCAGTAATTTTGTAAAAGTGACACTAAATTGAGGATGCAGGGGCTGAGTAATATTGCCACAGCGAAAAGAAGGTTTTAAAAATAATCACACTTGGGGACGTCCTGAGGCGATAAATGAATAACCAATTCTCCTGCCACATTATGGCTCATTAAGTCCTCCTCGGATATGTTGCATCAAAACCTTTGGGAGGAGACTCACCCACATCTATCCGGCTGTACTCTCCGGAGTTTTCTGACAGCATCTCCCAGTACGTGTGCTCACGTTCATGCCCGGCGACTCCATTCACGCTCTCCAGGAACAGGCCGAAGTCCGGGTCCTCCTTCACTGTGAATCTGCAGCGCCGAGAGAGGAGACGCGTATCCTCAGCGGCGAACGGCTTCAATAAGCAGGGGACACAAACCCAGGTGAGATTGCCAAGATATTAAAGGCGAAGTCGTGGTCGGTCGTACTTGAAGTCCTGCTGCGTCTCCTGCAGCCTCCTGAGGGCACCCAGCAGCACGCCCCCCTCCACCACTGAGCTGGAATAAGACCCAAGAGCCGTGCCGGACACGCCGTTCACCACGGACACTCTGACAGGAACAGACGCCGGGCCTGCACATCGTGTTATTGAATTCAATTAAATTTGTATAGCACACACACACACACACACACACACACAGAGAAGCTACCAGTGACTCATCTTAAGGTTATATTTTTAGACCTTCTCTTATCATGCCTCTAGATGAGAGAGTCCCTTGACTGAGCAGCAGCAGCAGGAGGCCTAGGAGAGCAGTTGTGTGTGTGAGCGCCATCCTGTATGGCCTGTTTCTTCTTCTTCTTCTTCTTTCTGATATCACTGCAGCTCATGTGCAGGCTACTTATACTGAGCCTAATCCTCATTTGTGACCAAAACTCCAGCCCGACGTCACCTCTCCCCCTGCAACTCTGCAAATATGTCTTTTGTTGGTTTTGAATGTGATTCTGAAACAAAAAAATTAACACAAGCGCTCTTATCAGGCGGCGGCAGCCAGTCACTCCTAATGTGATTTATGGATTGAGTAAACAGTATTTCCTTAAGTGACTTAGTAGCCCTTTAGATGATTAATGATGCTGCTCGTGGTTATTTTTTTTCCTCAGAAGGCACGAATGAGAAGGGCTGGATGTTTTTGGATCGTTTATGTATGCAGACGCAATTCTGCAGAGAACACTAGAAAGGTCATCTCCAATTCCTCCAGGCAAATGTGTCATTACACAATCCGGATGTGGCCTTTGAAAGAGATTAATAAATGGAAGTAGCACATAGTGTCCTAAAGGATGCTTTCCTCAATCTATAAGTCAAGTTTGAAAATGGAGCCCCCTGATAAAGGCGTCAGTCTCTATCTTGGATACTGACATGTCTGCATCAGAAAAAAAGCCCAAGTTATGGAAACTGTTGCTATTCAAGCAACGATGACAATAGAAGAGCCATTCGTCCGCCTTTTTCAGCCGGGGTCTTGGAACAAGGACCCGGGTAATAGCAGCCATATAATAAAGGCAAATCACAGAGATGCTGCTGCTGCTGCTGCTGCTGCTGGCAGGTTTTAAATTGCTCTGATTAAGAGGCAGGTGCTATTGGCTAAAAATGGTTATGATTTCCTCTCAGGGGTGATGTAAGCCACGTAGGACCCGCTTGAACGCGAGTAACCCCGGCTGTTTTACCGAAAATAACCCGGGCACTGCAGCATCAGCACCGGGCAGCTGCGCAGGTGCGGCCGTTAAAGAGACAGCGGGGCCTGGAAAAAAAAAAAGAAAAAAGAATCACCCAAAACCTTCCTGACGGAACCTGAACCCAACACTCGTATCAATATTGTGATAACATGAATGGGGAGGGGGCATCTGCAGGTTTATCCCCCCCCCCCCCTTTATTTACGAGTTATTCCTGTTTCCGAGCCGAACGTGGCAAAAAAAACCAACGCTTGAAAGGTTGGAATTGGCATCTAAGGACGGATTAATGAAACATAACGTGTCAGTCGATCCGATTCCGAATAAACCCAATTGTGTGTGAAGCGACCGGCTGCTTGTGGCTGCTCGGGCTGAAATCATCATCATCATCATCATCATCCTGTGTTGCATGGTCTGCAAATGGGACTCATCACATGATATCTGCTCAAACGTGACTCGGGGATGAGCAAACAAACAAACAAACAAACAGGGAAAAAAAAACAAAACATTTATATATATATTTATATTTTTCTTCCAGTAGCATCCTGCCAGCAACGCCCTGCATCCCAGACCGCTGTGCGCGCCACACAGACGCACCGACGCTGACAGGCTGCTGCTGCTGCTGCTGCTGCTGCTGCTGAAGCTGAAGCATCTGCTGCTGGCTGCTGAAGCATCTGCAGCGCCGCTCGGCCGCTTCCCTGCCATCCCAGATGCCACAGACGGAGGATTACCGACGGCACCGGCGGGGACGCGTGTGAGGATCGGGATGCGCGCGCGGGGCGGACGGATGCCACGATAAGGATGAATCCCGCCGAGGGGGGAGAGAGAAAAAAAAAAAACAACCCCAACCAAAACAACATGACTGGCATCCCCGTCCCCATGACGCCCCAGTCATAGTTTGAGGCCGGACATGATCGCAATCTCAGGAGTTGCTGTGGTGGATGCGGGATGATGCGCGCCGCACCCCGAGAGATACTGAAGAGGAGAGCAGCTCGGTCCTTTATTGCCTCTCAGCCGATCCGGATTTTCCCTGGACTTTAGTGGGCATCTTGTTTTTTTTGTTGTTGTTGTTTTTTTGTTTGTTTGTTTGTTTGTTTGTTTTGTATCCGGGGCTGTTCTGG
>CAAKHG010043491.1:0-11442 GCA_901007715.1 Dactylopterus volitans
GGACACCGTGGAGAAGCTCCTGATCACGAAACATGCCCCACCCCTAAGTAACATTGTTGTGTTACAAAAAGATTCATAGGAGAAAGAGCGAAATAGTGTAGAACTAATTGGTAAAAAAAAAAAAAGGGGGGGGGACGGGCATTCAAAGGAAGTAATAATAAAAAAGAGGTAAGATCAAAAACGGCAGACATAGCAAGTATTATTCAGTATGGAGTTACGATGGTTCCAAAATAATATGGAAAATATACCTTCTTTTTTTTTTTAGAGTTCTAAAATCCATTGTAAATGAGAAGCTTCTCTGGCTGAGCTTAAGATGAGAACAGGATTTACACCTTCAGCTGCCCTCCAGCTCTGTTTGCTCTGCTACAAGCTGCCTGTCGAGATCCTCCACTGTTTTTAAATACTGCATGCTAACGCAGTAGCACAGTGCAAAAAAAGGCTTCAGTTTTCAGAGAGCCTTTTTTTTTTTCTTTTTTCTTTTTTTTTTTAAGAATCTTAAACACGCGCGATACCAGCACGCACCGTTTAATGCCGTGCCCGTAAAGCCGCGTGCTTGTCTGGGTTCTGGTTTTTTTTTACATACGATACACGGGCGGGCACGGAGCTCTGCACATGAGACGCCTTAGAGCTGCCTTCTAGGGACAAGGAGAGATCAGAAACGCATCACTCAGTTGTTCCTGCCATACTAGCTATGGACAGTGCAAGAGAGAAGATTCACACACACACACACAAAAACCCATAATGAAAGCAAGTGGCAGAGAACCAGCTGAAATCGAAAAATGGCTGAGGAGAAGCATAATTGCAGCAAAATGCTCATGGTAACGGCGGCGTAGTCGATCATGACCACCATCATCTCGGAATCAGCAAAGCGCCGTGTCGAAGAAACGCTTCCTCGCCTGCTCAATTTGGAGGCCTGAGCTTGTGATATGTTTAATTTTCCAGCAATAAGCAGACGTCCCAGCGTCAGCCGCAGTCACGCCGTAAGCGTCAGCTCTTCAGCGTTCTGTCAGTGGTTAGATTTTGATATTTATTTGGGTTTAGGGGAGTTGCGCCATATATTTTGGCGGGATTCTCATTCACAGTAATCACCGACTGTTTGCTCACACGCACACGCCTCGGCATCGCGGCCAAACTTTGAATATGCAGTGAGCTAATCTGAGCCCTCCGTGGCGTCGGGCACGCGGCGGTTCCCTTCCCCCGCGAGCGTTCCCGGCGCCGCCTCCTTCAAAGTCGACGCCGTGACACGTTTTTGCCTCATGTTCACGGGCGGCTGATGGCGTCCGTCTGCGGCGCTCTCTCGGTTTCCTGTCCCGTCTCCTTTTTTCAATTCCGCTCATCCAGTCCAGCTGGGATTCTTCTGGTTGTCCCCGTTTATTCAGTGTCTGTCATGATCTCCGGTCTGGCGAGGGAGCGACCCGTTGCCCCTCGCCGCTCCTCGTCCCCGCGGGGGGCGGGGGGCGCCCCGTGAATCATCTTCGCGCGCTTTGATATTGTGCGCGATGACGGACGCGCAGATGTGGATATCTGCGTTTGCCCAAGATGACCCAATTCTGATTTTCTTATCTCGGTAACAAAGTAACAAAGTAACAAAAGCTTGTGATTGTTGATAAATGAAAATGCTTAATAATTCACAGTGGAGTGAGGAGAATTATTTTAATAGTAATTGATTTTTTTCCATGATCGCATGTCTTCTATGTTATCTTATTTTTTTTTTTTTTTTACTTCTTGCTGGAGAATGAAACCTACAACACGTTTTACGCCTCGAAGTCGAGCCACATTGGCTGTGTTTCTCCTCAGCAAAGCATCTGCTGACTAACTCCATCTATTCCTCCAGTTTCATTTCGGAGTGATATTTGACTTGACATTTCCCGCCTGGCTGCTACAACCCAGAGGTCAAAGGTGTTTCCCAGCCAGAGGTCGCGCAGCGTTTTATTTCAGATACTTGAAGTAGCGTGGGAGTCCAGCCTCGGCGGCTGCTCCTCACTAGTTTCACCTCCCACCATCCCAACATCTTCTCATCTTCTCTTTCCCCTATATCATTAGCACCTTTATTATAGCTTTCTTCGCTCCACATGTTTTTTTTGTGTTGCTCTCCGCGTCGTCGTCGTCTTCCCACTCCCCACCTACTTTTCACGCGCTCCTTTATTTCCATTTGTGAAACTTAAACGCCGCCACCTGTCTCACTTTTCCTTCCCTCTGTCGCCTCCATCTCCATCTTTTCCTCTCTTTATTACGCGGCCCTCGCTCCATCTTTCTCTCCCTCTGATATCCCCACCATCCCGCTGCCCCTCTGATATGAGCTCTGTTGGATGAAATAAATATGAGGCAGGAGAGGTATAAATATTTATAGCTGCTTTGGCTGTATAATTTTGTATGACAGTCTGTTGTGCTGCCTGTGTGCGTGCGTGCGGGTGAGTGTGCGTGCACGCTTCTGTGTGTGCGTGCGCGTGTGTGCGTGTGTGTATTGTATATGTTTGCAGACCCTTGGCCACTACAGGTGCCAAGGCCACTGTAGAGATAAATAATTCACTGGAAGTCAAACCTTAAATTCACACCCCTTTGATAAGACAGTAGCAACAGGAAGGCGGCACACACAAACATGCACACACACACACACACACACATGCACGCACAAAAGGACACACAGCACCATGCATTGAGCATTTGTGTCCTCACAATTGCTAAATTAAATGTACTAGTGCACCTGCATACATGTTTGACATAGACATCATGTCACAATACTGCATTAAAACACACACACACACACACACGTACTGTACACGCATCAAATGAAGTGCACACACTGACATGCCATTCGACCAGTGTTCAAATACGCGCTGACGCTGCTCCAGTTACATACTGAACACGCACTCACACACGAGTAACTGAGAACAGCTTGTATTACGACTGTGTGTGACTTCTGCACCAACCTCTTGTGTGTGTGTGTGTGTGAATGCATCCATTCTTTAGCATACAACTATTTCTGGTGTTGCACTTGCGTACTGTGTGTAATTTGGTTTCGGCGGTGTCGGCGGCGGCGACTGTTTGCTCGTGTCGGCCCTCTCCAGCGTTCTCCGGCTGGCTCGCTAGGTGCGTAACACACAGATAGGAGCGCATTAATAAGTAATGGGGGCGATATGACGGGTTCCACAGTTGACCCAGGTCTTAAATATTTTACGGTGGGGTCTCTCATACGGTACCGGCCGTCAAACTGCCGTTGCTCAACCGTAAAATCTCACTTCACTGGACTCGAATGGCAAGCGCCGCCCTCCAAGGTCGAATTTAATAACATCCTCCGAGAGTTTGTCGGGAGAGTCAACTCAAACAGCAATTTGTAGAACTTTCTGTAGAGTCCTTTAAATGTAAGATTAAAAGCTGCTGTTGCAGGGTTTGTGCGTGTCCAAGCGCAGAGCCTCCCCCCGGGGGAATTTTTTGAACTTCAGGTGCCAAATTGACTCGAGCATCAGATTGTGAGTGCCATTGATGCTCTCTGCTCTGTATTTACATTATGCAGTGTGAATATCGGCTTCTTGTAATGTGGGCAGACTAGAAACTGGATACCTCTCTGCTGGTCTGTCTGTCTGTCGGCAGCCATTAGCCGTCTTGCGCGCGACTGGAGACAGCTTTGGAAACGCAGGGCCACAGTGACAGTGTGATGGGTCGGGGTGCATATGACGGAATTTTGAGTTTTCCCTGATAGGGTGCAGGAAAGTTTCTCCTTCTGGATTCTTTCCTAAAGCCCCGATGGTGTTGCAGAGAAGATGGTTCGAGCAGCTGTCTTGGGAGCCTTTCAAAGTGATCGGTGTTCAGTTGCCGTCTTTGCTCTGGTTGTTTTTTTTTAGCAGATATTATGTATTCAGATATAATCAGCCAATAATTGCATGCCACAGACTCGGTGATACACATCAATTTTGCTACGTAAACGCCTGACCGATTTATCAGTGAGCCGATATTTTTGTGCCACAGCCATATTGATTTCTGCTGAAAACTGCCAACGTATCAAGGGCCTCTATTCACCGGCACGGAAGACGGTGCAGTGTGATAAAACATGTATTTGTTTCTGCGGCAGATGGTCCCCATCAGCATGCACCCTCCTTTCATTGAATGGCACAAGCACTCTTTCCGACTGTGACCGTGACGGCTTAACCAGCGAACCAATAATCCAGTACGTCTTGCCAGCCCTGTACTGACATTCTTGGACATAAAGCAGCAAACTCGTGCAAAATAACAGGTCCTGTAGGGCATGGTGGGAGATGTGAGCAGTGCTCACGACAGAATGTGTCACAGGTGAGCGGACGGTGCAGAGTCTAGATGGCAGGAAAGGACTTTGATGATTATATATTAAGTATCGGCTGATATGTCGGTATTGGGAATTTTGTACTCCTCCAAAAATCCAAGAATCTGTCTGGCTCTAGTTTTTTGTGCATAAATACCCACTTTTAATAACCGCATGAAGATGTGAAGGTTCTCGGTTGGTCATTAGCAGGACTATCAATCGCGCCGAAAGCATTGGAACTGTCCTGTTATGGCTACTGTTGCTAGTGTCCTCCAAAAAAAAAAAAAAAAAAGACCAACTTTTGAAGCTTGTTGAGCATTATGATGTTGATGTTGGAGGGAAAACGCTAAAGGAAGAAATTTAAGGGGTGTTGAGGGCCGCTTTAGTGGAAAATGGTGTTTTGCCGGCTTCGAGTGAGAGTGTCGGTGAGTCTGCGGCCGCAGCAGCTAATTCCATGTGACATTTCTATGTGACGTTGACATTATATCAAAGGTATTTTTGGTGAGCGGGTTCTTTCTTTTTTTTTCTTTTTACTTTCTCAGGAACTTCCCAGCTCTTTGCCGACACAGTTGCAAACATTCGCACATGTAGGCTGCTCAGTCCGGCCGCGGTCTGTACAAAAATCGCAACCTGTCGACTGCGCGCACCTGTGCTGCCCGAGGACGAAGCGCCGGCGGTTCACCTGCCTGGCAAAAGTTGTGCTTGGCGTCCAAAGATTATACGAGCAATATGTCCCGTCTGGAGGAGCTCGCGTTTGCTCCTGCTGCTCGAGCAGGCTGGCATAAAATTTGGAATCAGAAGGGCAATAACATCGCCCGCTGATACGCAGTAAAATCCTAATAGTCAGTTATCAAAGCGTGCATCTTGCCATACTGACGATTGGTCCTCCTTGGCTCATGCAGTAGTTTAAGTACTGTTTGAAAAAAAAGGTGAAACACAAGGACGCTAGTTTGAAAATAACTTTTAATTTAGTTAAAGAGAGATGACAGATGTGGTTTTTTTTTGTTTTGTTTTTCTTGTCGAACCTAAATCATATAACGGGATGGAAAAAAAATGAACCACTCAGTCGCCTCTGAGCTAATGTTCTTGTTCTGTCGTTCATACAATAAGTCACAAAAGTGCAACCGTACTGAGGTTAAGAGGAGCAAGTCGAGTCCCTCGGATTTAAATCTCAATGTGCTGTAAAACCACACACAGAAACAGAGGAGCTTCAATGCCGCTTCTGCACGCAGCCAATCTGGAGCATTTTCATTGGCTTAAAGTCAAAGTAAAATGATGAAGCCGAGGATTCTGAATGTTTTTCTTTTTTTTTTCTTTTTTCTTTTTTTTTGTCTCAGAAATGTTTCCTGATGACGTACCTGATGAGTGTGTGCGTGTCTGTGTGTCTGTGTGTGTGTGTGTGTGTGCCTGCATGTGTCTCTCTTCTAGATGGTACACAAAGAAACCACTGCCTACACAGAGTTTGTTACATAAGCAGAATTTCCAGTAAGGACAGCCAGTATTGTAGAGGCCAGGAACAAAATTTATTAGATTTGGACATCGAATCCTTCCCCTTTGGCTATGTTTATTATATTTCTTCAGTAAAACTACTAATAAAAGTCGAATACATTATTTGTTTCAGTCAGGGAACCACAAATAACCACTTTAAATCTCTTAACCGATGGCAGACGGCTTCAGCCCGGCTGCAAACATCCCTCAACAGGCGCACCTTCACGTGATTTCAGATTTGTCCGCATGCTCCGTCCAGCTTGAATATGCGAGAGCTAAACCGCATCGGCGACACGCCTCCGTGGGGATATGACGGCGGCCCCCGGCGCATTTTCTCGCGAGTGGCTTTATGGCGTGCGACGCAAGCGGCTTTGTGACTGCATTTATTGGAGACAGGTGTTTATTTGCAGGAGTGCGAGGCGCTTATAAGATTGTTAATATCGGGAGTGTTAATATTTGGAGTGGAGGTTATTTTTTTTAATTATTTATTTAGAGCAGGTGTCATTGCAGTTAGCTGAAGGTGACAGATTACAATCAAACAGTGTGTTTTAGTGTGTTTTGGTCCCGGCGGCGCTTGTTTTGTTAGCACTGAGGCATAAAGGGAGACATATTCAGTTTCCGGTGGCCTAGTCTGCCATGTTTTCCAGCACATTTGTGTTCTCATCTGTGATGTAGCTGCAGCAGCACGGTATATCATTTCCACCTCGACACATTCTTAAAGTGGGCCTGCAGTGACTCAGCACAATCTGAAGAGGGGAAGAAGAAAAAAAATGGGTGTTGGGGAGTAGGTTACACACATCTCAAAACAAATTGAGGCATGTTTTTTGCTCTTCTGCTGCGCAGTCATGAATTCACCTGCGGTTGGAAAAGTATTCCGTGAGCTCATCTCAAGCGAGCTGCCAATTAACTGTCTATCCTGGCAGATTTTTTTGATTCAGGTTTTTTATGTGTACTTTATGTGTACACTCATCCAGTTCGGCAGGCCCCCATTTGATATTAAGGGTTTTTTTAAAGGTTGACTCACTTGGCTGTGGTTCCCAGTATTGGCAGTTGTAAAAAATGCTTGCATGTGTTAGCAAATTCATTCGGTGTTTCAGTTTTACTTGACGAGTCACAAGTCTCGGTGGATTGTTTGAATCTTCAAGCATGTGCCGTTTGAAGATCGTCTGCTTCATCAGCGACGGCTCCAGGTGCTCTGAGCGGCGACCGACCGAGAGCTGGCAAGTTGGATGAGTAAACAAGTTATGTGTAAAAAAAAAATGACTCTTTGGTTCGCCTTTGATTGTATAGCGATGCTGCGGCGAATTTCTGTTGCCAGCAACAGTCCAGAAGTCCTGGATTAATGAGAATCCTCCCAGTCCCAGTCCCGCTCTTTATGGTAACCCAAAAAGACGCGAAGTAGCAGTTAGCTGAGGACGTTCAAAGATAGTCATTGGTTTATGAGAGTGGTAGAAGAGAGCAGCCTTGTTTTAGGCTTCAGATTTTATCAATCATTTGTCAATGGGCACCTACGAGACGAGTCATAGGGCAGATATTTGGGTATCTCTTACTTTACAAATATCGGCAAAATCTCCCCAGGGACCGGCAGGTGGCGGATGGAGAAATCATGCACAGCTTATACATTAACGCAGGGGGGGGGGCTCAGATTCAAAAACTGAGCTAAACATGTTGTTATATCGCCAATTCATCTTTAGACCAAGATGACCAATTATTTTCTGTCTCTTCTTTAAAATTATTTTTCATTTTTCCGTCACAGCTCTGTTTGGTTTGGTCAACAAAATGATTAAATGGTTAGGTAAGGCCATTTCACAGTATCACTGTTGGATAGACTTCCTCTCTGGGTTTCAGTCAAAAAGGCCTTCGGGGGTAACAGCTCTCTTTTATGCACAGATTCAAATAATAGATGCAACACCTGGGCGCAAATGGCAAATACATTTTCCATGTATTTGAATTATTTTTGGTTAGGGTTTTAGTGGTATTTTCATGAATAAACATCACCTTTTTTTTTTTTTTTGCACATAACTCCACTTTTCCACTACTCACGCTTCCTAAGCGTCCCCGTTGGATTTTCCCGACGCCAAAAGGCATCAACAAAAGACCGCGCTATCTGCCAGCGCGCAGAATCCACCCTGCTCACTTTCAGCGGGGAAGCTTGTCCCCGTAAATCCAAAGTGCAATAAATTGAATCTAATTGGGAGGTTACAAAGATTACCGTCCGCTGGGCCCGCCGTGCCTGAGCCAAAAAAAAAAAATAAAAAATCCCTAACCGAGTTCTGAACGCAGCTCGGAAGCTCTGAATGCAGTTTTGTTGATGTTCCCGTGTGCTATAATTTTGTCCCAGCCAGCATCCCAAACCATTATGGAATAAAGCATCCTTGCTGGGCACCCTGTAGCATCTGCACACACATTTCTCAGACCTCCACTTACCCCTGGCTGGCCGGGCAATAGAACATAGCCAATTAGGCTTTACCTCTCGCTGCGTGAAGCCCTTCCCCTGCTGCTGAGTGTGATTTGAGTCTGAATAACTTCCTCCCCGACTTCCCCTCCCGAGAAGAGGCGATTGCAGAAGAACCCCGGCTATCCCACCTGTCAAATAGCGAGAAAGTATCGCCATCACCATTCAGTGGGTGAAAGCCTCACATACTCTATTATTCATTTCCGCGTGGTGCAAGAAATGTCTTTCCTGCATTTGGGGCACCAGCCTTCTTAATATGAGGTAGCATCCGCCGCCTGTTGGGCTGTAGCTTTCCGATGGGTTGCAGTTTTGTTAAAAAAAAAACACTTTTACAAATGATATTTTCGGCTCCATTAACGGTTCCCTGAAATGGTCACCGGTTGGGCTTTTAGTTAACACCTACTAAGTGAAGCACGAGGTCACCAGCTGACCAGGTGCCGTTTCCACCAAGCCATTTTTAATGGGCTCAAGTGAAAATGCACCCGTTGGACTTAATACCGATTCCATTATACAACAGCATATGCATAATTGGAATGAGCCGCTCCGTAATGTATGTTAAAATTTAGGAATAGATTAATGTCTCTTTTTTTCATTGATGAGTCATAATAATGTGATGAGTCATTGATGAGTCTTGGTAATACGATAAACCCTAAGAGCAGCCAACATCAGGAACAATCACACACTGTGAGTCACTTAGCCTCAAACAAATTCAGACCTCAAAAAAAAAAAAAAAAATTCAAATAAATGAAATTATGGAGGACTAAAAATGTGACAATTGTAGACATTGAACACATCTGGGGATTAAACCTTTGCAAAAATAATGTGATACTTGTCGAGCTGTCAGAGCCGAAGGCTTTTATTATAATCAAATGAAGGTGGCTCACTGACCAAGAAGGGAAAGACGCGGCATATCTGTTGTTTTATCTCTACTCATAAAGATGTACGGCTCCCCAGATGTTTGAGAAAAGAACTGGGCCAAACTTATATGCAAATGTCAACGGAATGAGCACTATCAATGTAAGAATGACGGGAATAGACTATTGGCACAACGTTGTGGGTTTTTTTTTCTTTCTTGTTTGTGTTGTGTTAATAGGCGACATGAAAATGACCAGACAGAGCAGAAAATATATGCAAATTTACAATACAGGTGTTCTAACTTTTTGTATTTTTGCGTATCCTGCCTAAAATTTCCTTGATTAATTTGCAACAGCAGGTAACAGATGGAGTAGCTGCAGCCGGTAAACAAAGCTTCCTCCTCCTCCAAATAATTCCTTGGACTTTCACAACATCAGATTTCTCCCTGCATGATTATCGTGGCCAAATGATTCCACAGTAATGATACTCTCACACTCAAGAATGCCGAAATTCACTGTTAACTTTGTTTATTGTTGCTTTTTGTCTCTTGGCAAAATGTATTACATCCGATATCTGATTGTAGGAAGGTAAAGTGGCTATAGCTGCATAGAAGCATGCAAAAATATCAATTACATTATTTTAAGAGGCCCTGCATTAATTGCACCACATTAAGATGTGTGTATTACCAGCCCAACATTGATATTTCATATTTCACATGTCATGATTTACGCCGATTAAAGCATATCTTGGCGCGTAGCCACGATGCCGCTCGTCTGTGGAAAAGCGCAGAACATATCAGGGTTGCAGCGGACACAACATTTGTGTGGGAAAAGTGCTGTCGGCCACCAGCAGAGGACGGCTCGAGTTGGCGCACAACTGGGGATTCTTTAAGAACTCGCAATTCCCAAAAGCTCAGACCGGTCTCTTCTTTAATCCTGTCAGGGCTTATGCATGCTGCATGCGAGACAGCCGATCCATGCTGTCAGGATACATTGTCAAGTGAGATTTTTGGAGACAATTTAATCCCCCCGCAAATCCCGTTTTGTTTGCTGACATGAAACAGTTTGTCCAATAAAACCTCAATCCAATAGCGATGAGGGCTTTAGAGTTATAAGGTTTTCATAACCGGGATTTGATCTTTAAATATTTGCTATTAGACATGGCGTGGTGTGTACACTCTCTTCTCTCGTTTTAATTAAACTCTCCGTGTGGGTGCGCGCGTCTGTGCTGTCTTGCCTGTCTGCCCCCCCCCCTACCCCACTGCTCGTGCCCCCCCTCTCCACTGCTCACGCCGCAGCTAACGTGGGGCAGCGAGCGAGGTATCCGGGTGAGAGAGGGATGAATGAGGTATGCAGGAACCTCCGGTAATGGGAGTGCAAAGAGAGGGGTTGGATGTGGATGAAAAGGACAGCGAGGACGGGGAGAGCGGGAGCAGAGCGCCGCACATGGAGCAAGGAAGGAGGGGAATACGTGACTGTAGAAGAATGAGAGGAGAGAGTGTCGGTGTCACAAGGTTTATTTAGAGTTTATTGCTTTGGCAGGACTCCAGACGCCCTCCCCACACTCCCCCAGCAGACACATCGGTGTGTGTTAAACAGTAAATGTGTGTGTGTGTGTGTGTCTATAAACGTGCGCTGTGAGATGACGACGCATGAAGGAAAACAGCGCGGACAAGCAGACTCGGAAAGGCGAAGCGCAAAGGCGAGAAGTACAAAACCCCATGCGAGGAATGAACACACGCGCACACTTGGGCAGCGCCGGGGGAAAAAACGGAACGTTGGATTTTTGAGAATGATGTTGCCATGGATCCCCTGGTGGGCGGGGCTACACTGCTAGTGTCAGTGACAGACCAGCCGGGGCTACTAAATCATGCAGCCTGCGCATGTGGTTGAAAGCGATAGACTTGATTTTCTGTGTGTGTGTGTGTGTGTTTGCGTGCGTGCGTGAATGCGTGTGTGCGCGCATGTGTGTATCCGTCTGAATCCAGCTGCAGCAGCCTCCACTGTCTGTCTGCCTGTCTGACCCACTTTCTCCTCCTTCCCGACTTCCATCCTTTCTTCCTTCCATCCTTCAGCCCTTCCTTCTGTCCCTGCCTTCCTCCCCCCTCCGACTCCTTTCATGCCCTTAATCCCCTCTTCCCTGACTTATTTGTACGTCTGGTAATTTGGAAAACTCTTTTTTTAGTTGACTGACTGACTGACTGACTGACTGACTGAAGTGTCTCGCATCTCTTCCCTTATTTATGTCTCCTTTCTCCCCGCATCTCCCCATCTGTCCTCCTGATTGTCTACCTGCCCTCCAGCTGATCTGTCTTTGTCTCCATCGACCGTCTCATATGCTATTCATGACTGATCCATCTTCTGCTTTT
>CAAKHG010043491.1:11462-27643 GCA_901007715.1 Dactylopterus volitans
TGATCCATCTTCTGCTTTTTTTTTCTTTTTTTTTTTTTAAGTTTTATCAACTCGACATCGGTGCGCATCCTCACCTTGAGCTTCAGGTCTGATAAAACCAGTCCTGCTGGTGGTTTTGCTTTTCTCCGTCTCTGCTTTTAGTCAAGGCACAAAGCCTCAAGAGGCATTGTGGCATAAGTCAGCTGCTCTCAGGGACATTTTAAAGCTAAAAAAAAAAAAAATGCATCTGAAGTGCTATTGGTTGAAAACTTAATGCTTATTAATTTTAATGTCATCTGTAAAAAAAAAAAAAAAAAAAGAAAGCCACTTTCTAACCATAAAAATGTTTATTTCTTTAAAAAGGAGCAAAATGGCTGCCCTCGCCACCAATTTCTCTGTCAGCAGTGTCAGTTTGTTGATTTTTGTTGATTATTTAGCATTTAATGCTTTCATGTGTTTTCTTCTATTCAATTTCAACTTTACTTTTGAATCAAAGACATACAGTATATATATATACACACACACATATATATATACACACACAAACACACATAGATGAGACATCATGACAACTTCTCAAAAGTAAAACCAAAAGATCTCAATCTCCCAGTGGTGACTAGGTCATAAACACCGCCTTCCTCACGTTAGTGGATTGGGTTTGGACAAAACTTAATAAAAATAAAGATTGCTTTTTTTAATCACGCTGATGTACAGTATGTGTTTGTTTTTATTACTAGTTTTAATTAGCTTTTTTTCATGCCATTAAGAGGGGATTTTAACATAATTGACTGCAACTCGAAATGAATTACTGTTTTGTCGTAGAGGCATTCACGGGTTTCTCGAAATATCAACTTTTTTTAATCACTACAGTGTTTCAGGAAAAACATGAACTCTTATTTTTTTCCTACACCGCATTCAAGGTGGACATTTAATATCACCCTTAAACTCAGACTTAATGAGTCTAGCTATTGCTTTTATTGCGAGCACCCGCTCACTATGCATGCTTATGATCCGCTTAAATAACCGCCACGCTGGCCGGCGTTCCCTCATGGCGTTATTGCTCTCGCAGCTTCAGCGATTGTAATTGAGTCACCGACTGTTTTAGGGTCCTCTGAATGGCGCTACTTAGAAAATGAAATAAATTCACCACCAATCTATGTTCTCCTCGAGCCGCTGATATTATCTCAAGGTCCTTGCCATTCGCGGCATCGATGTTCGTCTCCCTGCTGCCAAGATCCGCTTTTACGGCTGTGATTATTTCAGCCCGCCATATTTTGCTGCCTGTTTATGTTGCAGGGGCCGGTGGAGACTTATGCAGGTCAGGGCCAGCTTATTTGTGCGGCATCTGTCACACACAAAAGAGGCTTCGCAGGGCTGTAAATGAGACGGCATCGGAGTAGGTTTGTTCGAACTGGGGCGGAGCGATATGTGGTTGCCGCATCCTCGTCTCGATATGACCATGCGCGACATCCACAGCGCAAAAGGCAACGTTATGGGCGATGGACATTGTCTAGTATCGGCCAAAAAATGATGATAATAAGCATGTGCATCATATTGCCAAGGAGATATTTTGCAAAAACATTGAGGTATGAAATGTTCTCCATATCCTGCAGCCCGAGTTCAAACTATTTTATTTGGGATTGCCTGCTAATGGTGCCAGATCCCCTTTACACCTTTTAGTGAGTGTTATCTGCCACACTGCTATTTTTTCCATGAATTGTGTGCTGTTTTACAAGAGAGCAATCTGGGAGAGACATGATTTGTTGATATGATAAGGAAGTTATGATAGCACTACTTATTCCTGTAAAGTCATTTTTGGTGTTATTTTTATTTGCACCTCAAATGGTGCTACCACACGACTGAATTAGCTACATCAGAGGACTCGTAATGCTAAGCTAGCAAACTAAGCTGATGTTAGTGAGCTTGACTCGCTGCTGCTTTATTAAAATGACATGAGGTGAATAAATCTTTTAATACAATGCCTCACGGGCGAACGTAATCCCTGCCCGGGTCACATCGCATTCTTCGGCTGTGGTTGTCCGACAATGAAAACAATATCTCCCATGATCCCGAGCGACGTCGTTTTCAATAGTTCTGAGTGAGAGACCCTGGCATACTGCGCATGTGAAATGCTGTATATTAAAATGAAAGCATAATGCAAAATTCAGTAGTTCAGTGTTTAATAAAAAGTTTTGCCGAGGTTATTTTTTTTCCTCTTGCAGAGATGTGCTAAAGAAAAGCTAAAGGCTGCTTAACAATGTTTTTTTTTTTATTGTCATTATTATTTTTATAGAAAAGTAACCAAAACCCATCTCAGAGGGCCCAGTAGGTCTGTGGGGTCTCTGCAGAAGCGGATCTGAAATGTGTTCTGGCCCTGAACTGTTTTGTGCTTCGGAAAACAAGTTGTAGTAATTTCAAAGTCCATCTATCGACGCAGCCAGTGCAGCGTTTAGTAATGGAACTGGAGTAATGTATTGTGATTCTGAATCTGCAGCCGTCCAAGGTAATCGTGCCTGCCACAATAAAAGCATTTCCCCAGAGATATGATTTAAATTTTTTAGCAGAATCACTAACTGGCACGGCAGTTTTCCTCTCAGCCTTCTAATTTATTCCAGTTGAGGAACAGAATTATGAATCTTACTTTATCATTGCAATATACAGTATTTACAGTGGATAGTGATGGATTTCTCTTATTACTTTTGAAAACAATAGTACTCGGTAGACTCCGTATGCTGATACTTAACCACCTACCACATATTATAATATCGGAGCTGAGAACAGTGCCTGCGTACAATATAATCAGCTGCAAAGACGAATGTGAATGTCAGGTCAGTCAATTTCTTGTTAGCGTCTTTCAGCATGAATTAGCTCTCGCCTCATGTTCGCAACAAGAAAACTGCTGAGTGAGCTCAGTTGTCTCAATTTGCAAGTAATTAATTGTCATATCGTCGTATGGCACAGATGCAGGTGCAGCAGTTTCGCACGCGTGCAGTATGTGTTAGCGCACAATGGCTAAAATATCATTTACGGGGCGCGTTTCTAAACACGCCGCGAAACTCCTTCGACGTCCGTCTGACGGGATTTTATTTTCTCTCATAACTTTGCAACGTCGCGGCATTAGATGAGGACGCCCGGGTGCGGGAGTTATCGAACCGTCCCCGCAGGAACATGAAAAGTATTTACGAGCGCTTGAACAAGCCTTTCGCTCCGACGGCGCAGGTCGCACGGGTGTTATATTTTTTGGAGCGGGGACGACGTGTGTGGGGGAAGCTTTCCTAAAAGGCATCATTTTACACAAATGCTCCACGCGTTTATTAACGATGCCTTCCTGTAAGTCAGTCGCCGGCTGCGTGATTTAGCTCAGGCAGCGCCGCGGGCCAGCCCTTTGCCAAGAACCACTCAAAATAAATCTGAACATATGTGATTATTTTTTTGCTGCGATGAAAACGTCGTTTGTTTTTTTTTCTCAGAGGTGTGTTTGAACTTCCCCCTACGTTTCCTCACACCTCCCCACTCGTTTGCTGCATAATTCCAGTTGACTTTTTTTTTTTTTTCTAATGTCCTTTGCCCAAATAATTAGACGCAACAGCAGCTCCTCCGCTTGCGGGCGAACTGGGAGTCCCCTTCAAGGGCAATGACCCCAGTGCATTCTGGTCCTTGTAGGTATTCAACCTTACAGTAAAAGTAAATACCGACGTCTGCTTTCTCCAGTCGCGGTCTACCACAGGCACGGCCCAGTTTAATGAACGAAAAACAAAGTCTTTCCAGCAGTGAAATGTTTATTTGACCTTTTGTGGTCTTGGACACTTTTTTTTTTTTTTTTTCAGTGTGCTGGTGATATAATGAAGATTTATTGCAGCTTAAACCCAAAGGAAAAACATTTTGTTAATTCCATCTCTGCGTAAGTGCTCCAGCAAAAGTACCGCGTGAGTCACTGACCACTGGAAACATCCAGGAAAGCAACTTTAGACATCTAATATTCATTATGCAACGTGTTTGTTTTTTTTTTTTTCTACAGGCGTCTTTATGATTATTGATAAAACGTACATAGACGAAAACACAGCCTGACTGATCCCGGCAGTGTGGCTAATGGATGAAACGCACTCGAGCGTCGTGACAAATTGATGAAGTGTTTATATTTGTAATCACAGCTGAGCTCCTCTCATAACGAGCCGCCCGCATTTAAGTGCACACTCCACTTTAAATATTCCTGTCGGGCTCGTCTTGTTAGTAATTAACCCAGGTTCTCCATATTGGGTTTGAGGTGATATTGGGCCAATTAAAAATCAATAATCCTGATCTTTAGCTGGCCGTTTCCTCTCAGATGCATCTGTGTAATTCGGGGCCAGTCGATGGCGCTCATTAGTAAGCCGCTCAGGTTTGCGGTCGATCTGAGCTGAGGGGGTCAAAACAATATAGATCTGAGCAGGAAGTTAGTTGGTGAGGTAAGGACCGTTATTAAAAAAAAAAAAAAAGACTCTTTTCATTTCAGTATTCATTTTATTTTATTTGGCTTTCTCTTATCGAGATGAGGAAAGAAAAAAAAAAGCCTCTTTATTGCGTCCTCCTATCACCCTCCCTCTCCCGGCTATCAATTCTTCACACGCTCACGAGTGTCAACGGCCGTCGCCGTTTGGGCCGCTGTTCTCCAGACGCCTCGGCTGCACATGTGAAAGCAGGAAGGACCAACGCCGTCATCAGGGACACTGGCGTTTTATGTGTGCACCTACATGGTGGAGGACCCGTGTACAGTAGCGGAGGACCCATATGCAGTAGTGGAGGACCCACATGCAGCAGTAGTGGTAGCAGGAAAGGACTTTTATTGTTATTACACATGAATGTACAATGAAATTGACTTCATTAGTGCGCGCACAGGAGCAGTGGGCCACTGTCGCGGCACCCGGGGAGCGTTTGTGGCAGTCGTGTAGGACCCGTATGCATATGGCCCCGCTTCAAGTATTTATTAAAAGTGGACTGGAGCCTCGTTACAGCGTCCCATCCGTTGCGCCCGGTGTTTCCTACGTTTACCCATGTGCACGAGCGGCGACTTGAGCCATGTGCCCGCATGTCGAATGCGTCCCACTGTAAGTGGAGCACCTGGAACCCACACGATCGCACAAGATTTAGTTTTTGTTTATCTATTAATTTTGCACTTTCACAACATGAGAGATGCTTTTTTTGCTTTAGCTGACTGGGACCTGTTGTAGCCTTTTAAAAAAATATGACTTGCATGAGTGTGTTTAGGTGGCTGCCTCCTGCTTAGGACACTATAGGCTGTGTCAACCATCTCAGGTAGTTCTAATGGACACTTGTGCAACTTTCACTTGGACTACTGTTCAAAATATATATGCATTTGGGTCTTAAAACGTTTTAGCTTTTCTCCTTGTTGTACCGAACCATGACATCTCTGTACCTTTAAACCCGCAAGTGTTTCTGTTTTCTTCAAACACACACACACTAACACACACAGACGCACGCACACGCGCGCCAGACAAGTGTTTGACCATGAACACAGTTGTCTTTCCGCGCCTCAGTTCACTGACTCGTGCCAAACTCCGACGCTTGTTAACCGCGGCGCTTCCACTCACCTGTTTTTACATGCGGTTTTTTGAAACCCTGCTCTCAGCAGTCCGGGGCGGAAAAGGCACCATGCGAGCCGGCTGCTTTCGTGGCGTCACGAGTTCACCCGACGATCCCAAATGTTGCGTGCGGGCGCCCAAGAACCGCGGAAATCGGCAGCTACAAGTTTAGTCTGGACTGTTTGTTCCAAAACAGCAATGCAGTTAAAAGAAAAAAAAAACTAAATAAATAAATAAAAAACACTAGATATCCCAGTTTTAGTTGTTGCATTTGTCTAATAAATGAATAAAGATTTGCGCTCGCTTAGTTTTAATTAGTGTAAAAGCAGCAGTGATATCTGTGGCAGATGAAACGAGGTTTAGTTTTCAGTTCATTAAAACTCAAATTTCAAATTCAAACAACCAAACTTCCATTGAAGTTTTCTGTTCAACATTAACTTACAGTGTTAGAGGTCATCTTTAGGATGATGCCTAATCTGTCAGCATCACTGTCTTTGTGTTTCTGTTGCTCACTCTCTCTCTCTCTCAAACACACACACACACACTCTTACGCCTCTATCTTAATGAGGACATCCATTGGCATAATGCGTCCCCTAACCATCTCAACTAAGTGCCTCACCCCCCTCACTCTTAAACTAATTCTCACCTTTGAGCTAAAACGAAGTCTCAGCGCTTCAAATTGGCCTTTTAAGGTGTCGCGCGAGGGGGGAGGCCCGGCCAAAATGTCCTCACTCCTGATTCAGAAACACCATTTTTGGTCCTCAGTATGTGGCGAGTACAAGAAACGCACACAAACAGAGGGAGGGAGAGTTATTTCCTGGAGGCTTAACCTAGCTATAACCGTATCCGCCGCTCGCCTCACCCAAACATCAGCTCAGGGCGGCATGACCTCACAATGTGACTGCGTAAACACGTTAATGTCCCCCGCAACACGAGGAATGCCTGGTCCTCACTGACTCACCTACTCTCCCTTGTTTTGTCACACACACCCGACACACAAAGGTCCTGCCAGACACCTGTTGATGTAATTAGTGGCTGATGACAGCCAGTGCTCTGCTGACCGCTGACTCTGTGTGTGTGTGCGTGTGCGTGTGCGTGCGCGTGTGTGTGTGTGTGTGCGTGCGCGTTTACTGTCAGGATGGGAGAGGCATGAGGTGTTAACAGTCACTGACAGGGGGAGGATGAGAGTGAGCAGGTTAGCGAGGGTGAGAATTATGGACGCTGGGCTGTGAGAGGAGTTGGCTTCCCTCAACACACTTAATACACTTGTAGCGCTGATTATCTCCAGCCTGTCGTGTCATGGATGGATGGGGAAGAAAGAGGGTGGCCTCAGCTGTGGAGGGATTAAGGGAGGAGGGAGGATGGATGAACTGATGCCAGAAGTAGTAGTAGATAGACGGACGGGGCGAGGAAATGATAAATTCATGTCTCCTGGTTTCCCTCATGTCTGTATTCTGGCGGCTCTTTGAACCGCTTATTATGTATATTGCGGCCCGTGTTCCGCGTTGAATTAATAAATCAGCTTTGCTGTTATTATTGCGTAACTTCCATCCCAATCAGTTTCAGATGACCTCTTTGGTTCACCTGCCAAATGGCAAATTACCTGCCAGGTTTAATTTTATTGCCGTCCAAAAAAAAATTACTTAGGTCCATCTCTCGCAGGTGCGCCACAAAATGCACATGTCATATTGACTTTATCATTAATGGCAGTACAACATGGCCAGTAACAAGCAAGATAATGGTTCCTCCGGCAGGTCAAATAAACTGGGCGGGGGGGGGCAAATAAAACATATTAATGGAGATAAGCGATTCCTCCGATATCATTTGAGAAGTTGTCTGCATGAATAATCCATTCTAAATTCTTCTCGTGCAAAATGTCAGTGTTTCATTTCAGCCTAAAGATGCTGTCAAAGACAACTCTGATAAATCAGGCTTGTAAAAAAAAAAAAAAAATGTGGATACGCTCACCGACCACTTTATTAAGTACACCCTGCTCGGGAGATGTACCTGCTTCCGTAGCCCAGCTGCCTGTTGTGGGTTGAGAGATGTTCTTCATACCTCAGTGGTACCAAGAGGTTCACTGAGTAACTGTTGACTTTCTATCAGCTTGAACCAGTCATTCTCCTCTAACCTCTGGCACCAACAAGGCATTTTTGCCCAAAGAACTGACCATCACTGAAATATCCTCTCTTTTTGGGACCATCCTCTGTAATTCCCAGAGATGGTTGTGTGTGAAAACCCCAGAAGATCAGCAGTTAATTAAATGCTCAGACCAGCCTGACTGGCACCAACAACAAATTCACAGCCACTTAAACCTCCTTCTCTTCATCTCGACCATGTCTACATGTCTGAATGAGTTTCTGTCACGTGATTGGCTGATGAGGTATTTGCATTTGCATTAAGGAGGAGCTTCACATTTCTTAAAAGTAAGACCTGAACTGAAAAACAAAATATGCTGCATATTTAAACGGGCAAAGTGGCTGTCAAAAGACATGTGCCTTGGTTATCATGCAACACCTACACATTATGAGTCAAGCAGGAAATTATTTGAAAGTTGTGTATAATTTACTTTTTGTCTATAAAAACTGCTGCATAACGGAGGTAAACCTGAATTTTTCAGAGAAGTCAGGTGATCCTGTGATGCATTTTGAATTCTAGCGAATATAGTTCATTAGGGGTGGACCAATCAGTCGCCTGAGGCCAGTCCCATCTACTCCATCCAATTCTGTGCTGATGACCTGCTGAAGAGACCTGCTGAGCATGCCCAGTATGAGCAAGCCAACACAGGCCAATCAGCTAAAGCCACAAGCTAGCAGCCCCTTTTGCACAGGTATGCCGAGTATACTTCCGAGGACGTGGGACTCCTCGTTTTTTTTTCTGGTAACCTGCCGGTACAGGAAATTGCCTTTGGCAGATCAGAATCGGTGAGAGGACGAAGATGAAAAAGTTGACAAAAACAGGAAGGATGGACAAACTTGTTGTTTTGCTCCAAACTCGCCTCCTCTCTTTCGGTGCTCTTCCTTCTCTTCACCTCCCATCCTCGTCGCCACTCATCTATCATGTGCCCAGGCAGAGGTAGTTGTTTTTGAAACACACACACACACTCACACACACACACAGACACACGCACGCGCGCACGCACACACGCACACACGAACACACAGACACAGTGTCCTAATCAAAGCCAGACTCTGCACATTGTGTCCCAGTTGAGCAGCTATTTTTATCGGCGCTGCTCTAACAGGGATGGAATGGGTCAGATAGGCCAAGCTGACGAATCCATCAAGACCAACAGATAAACAGTCAGCCTGCAGGACCACCAATACACACCGAGCAGAAACACACGACTGAGCACACACGACTAAGCACACACACACACACGCACAAGCGCGCGCGCGCCTGCACGCACACCTACACACATATCTGGCTGGAGTGAATAAATGAACCAGATCTGTTTCAATCACACAAACGCGAACTCATGCAGCACTTGCTCTCTTTCTGCCTCCTTATCTCTGACACAAGCATGCACACACACACACACACACACACACACACACACACACACACACACACACAAATGCATACACAGGTACACTTTGGACTACGGGTAGATGGAGTCTTATGATTGTGTTATGATCTAATGCATAGTATGTTTGCATCTATTCCCTTATTTATGTAACTGGATCCAAGCCTTCCTACTTTCACTCACACACACACAAACACACACACACACACACACACCTACACCTATACCTATACTGTACATGCAGTCTGCCCTGCCTCATTAGCGCCATGGCAGATCTTCCGCCTTGCACACACGTACACACACAAGATGTTGCTACATACACTCACACAGAAGTGGCTGGAGACATATGGTAACTCATTCATGGTTGTACGCGAGATCCAGTTGGCAGAAGTCCAGGATCTGGCTTGTTAGTTTGGGACTTCAGTGTTTTGGCTTGGACCCAATTAGTTGATGTGTCTCTCTGCCTCTATCTCCGGTTACATTGTTGTCATAACTGTGCGTTGGGTATCATTTGCAGTGTGTCTGCAGCTCTACACTGACGGCGCGTTTAGGTGCTGAACCCAAACGTCTGAAAGATATCTGCCTTGCTTTTTTTAAACCCCGACCAACATGAGTCTGGCGACAGAGGTGGGCTTGCAAGAAGTCCTGGTGCTGCGTGCTAGAACAATAAGGGGTCCGTCATGCTAGCGATAGCATTGTGAGATCAAAGTCATGACAGAACCGCTTCAAGTGTTGACTTAATCGTATGGCGCGCGCGCGCGTGTGTGTGTGGGGGGGTGGTTTGGGTGTGTGTTCTTACAATTGAAATATCAAAACCTTGTCGAATCTGTAATGTCTTCTAAGGCTGGTTAAGATTTTAAAATCCTCTGCCAGGCGTCACCAGACATTCGGTTGCAGCCTCTTTCTCAGCCTCCGACTTCCTCTGTCTGCTTGTTGGCAATTCAAAACACACACACTCACACACATTTACAATCACAGCTTTTCTTTGAACAGCCATATGTGCCTCACATAAACATGCAAACACTCACACACTCATCTCCCAGCGCTATACTCCTCCACCCGCGCGCGCACACATACAACTCGACGCGCCGCTTAAAGGGCCATATGATAGCAATTTGGCAGTATGGAGGAGCAGGAGGTCTCAGCTGGAGTTTGTGTCTGGGTGGAAGAAGAACCTGGAATCCAGTTTACTGGCAGGAAACAGGAAGTCGCCTCTTGAGCAACACCGCTTATCGTCTCATTACTGGATGCACATAAACCACTAATGTTATACATCGTTGCACTGATCTTTTTAAGATTTTCCAAGGTTTCCTTTAAGGAACCACCTTTGTGACCAAAGATTTGAGATTTTTAGTGGGACGAGGAACTCATACACTTACTCATGCGACATCAGGGGCCAGAGGGAGTTTTTTACATGCTAACAACCATCTGTTTACACGTCAAGTAACGATGGAGCAACATTATTTTTCATTCATCTGAGGGGTGTCACTAACTGCTTTTACTCGCTCCGGTTTGGGCTCCACCCACTGAAGATGAGCGCCACATCTGGCGGCGAGGCGTTCCACGTCCGTCAGTCGTGAGCCGCTAACTTTATGTCGCCGTTGTTCGAACAAAAAAAACAAAAAAAAGGATGAACCCGACAGTGAGTGAACCATTAAAAACGTTGAACCAAAACAGTTAGCTAAAAGACGCTAATTGATCCAAGGAGCTGCAGAGGTAATTTTGGTGTGTGTGTGTGTGTGTATTGTTTGTCGTTATGGCAAAGCGACATGACTGGACTAAATGCACCCGCGCGCGCGCCTGCATGCAAATTGCACAGCGGTCATGGTACGGCGGGAAGAGGTCCCGCCTCTTTCCTGTCCTGCTAATTGTAACGACGTCATCTGGTGTTTCAGGTGCGCAACCTGTGCTACATGGTGACGCGGCGGGAGAAGATGAAGCACACCCTGTGCGACCTCCAGGAGAAGATCTTCCACCTGCAGATACAGCTACTGGAGGAGGACATGGCTGGAGGTACGAGCGACCAAAAAAAAAAAAAAAAACACACAAAAGGAAAAAAAAAAACGCGAGCGTGCGCGCGGGCTTCTCGTCAGCGCTGATATTATGAGTTCCAGCCGGGTAAATGCGCCGCCCGTGTAAAGCCTGTTACCTTTCACCCACTCCAGCGCCGTAGCCAAGGCCGCCAACACACACTCTGCCCCCCCCCCCTAAGTACAACCACAATTTGGAAAGCTCAAGTGCATAACAGTTACATCCAAACCCTTGTTGACTGAGTGTGGTGGGTGGACCATTTTGGAAATAGCCCGTCATCATTTTTTTGCGCAGTGGGCCACACTTGACACCTGCGCGGCAAAGAACACTGTCGCACTCCATCCACACAAATGGAGCTCAATTTCTTTTCCACTCGGCACAGGTGATTGACCTTGATGCATTTCATGCGGCAGCTCCGTGATGGAGAATAGTTGGAGCGAAGCCGACTATTTCAGCTGGTTGCCGCCGCGCTGGCTCATCTGCTCAGAAAGATATTCTTAACCTCAGCGAGACCACTAGGGTTTTTTGTTTTTTTGTTTTTTTTTGTGGGGTGGAGGTTTATTGTAAGAGTTTTGATAAAGCAGCCTCTCTTTTTTTTTATATCGTTCTCTACATTTGCGCCTTTGCCCTCCCAAGGTTGTTTGCTGTCGAATAAGAGAGGCAACTACAGTGCTTGTAAATTCATTTTAGATTAGGCAGATGCCATCTGAATGCAGGTGTCCAGCGATGTTATTTTCACCTGGACACACGAAAGCATGCTTGCCTGAATTGATTTTTGCCGGAAGGAATTCCGTACATAAAGCCAACCAGAAAGTCTTTCGAAAACATGATCACTGTTATGAGGTCTATTTTAACCCAAAGCGTGATCTTTTCCTAAATCCCAGTACCCAGTTTTGTTGCCTAAGCATCGTCAAACCGGGACAGAAAATTGAGTCTATTAGTCCAACACTCAGTGTGAGGTTGGTTGTATGTGCGTGCGTATTTCCTGCTCACTGAGCAGCTCTCGACGTTCTGCCATTTTGAACAGGAATGAGGAATTTCAAACTGAATTCAACTTTTCGTCCCCAGATTGCAGCTGAAATTCATCAAGCATAACATTCGACCGCTAAAACTAATTTTTCTCTTCGGGAAGGCAAGTAAATAACAACAATTGGACTTCTTAATCAAGAAAATGATCATGCGCTTCACTATTTTTCTGTTTGTTTTTTTTTTATTTTGTAAAATGGTGAATTTGAGAAGTCGTGGATAACGATGATAATTATATTTTTGCGTCAAAAATATCATTTTGGTTAAAAAGCCTCTACATACTGGTGGATTAACTGTTACAGAAACATAAAAAATTATTTTGTTAATTACCAAAGCTGTTAATTCAGGGCAGCTGATGCATACCCCTTTCATTAAGTGGTGGTTTAATAAAGTTATTAAGCACTGTATGTGTATATATTAGCAATGTAAATGGCACACAGGGAAAAGAGCAGTTCCAAATTCATATTTTTGTTTTCATCTCGTAAGACTGCAAGCCAGGATATTATCTCAGGAGCCGTCCAAGCGATGCAGACATAAAAGTTCCCCAATAAACTGTTTTTTTTTTTTTCAAACAGAGTGAAGAGCTGATGTTAGTCATCCAAGGCTGGTGTCGCACAGTCACACGGCTTTGAACCTGTTAATGGGCTCGCGGAGCCGCGGTCGGGCATCAACAACCCTCCGCAGATAAAAAACAATCCCGGTCCCGGCAAATGATCTCAGCCGTACACATCGAGACGGAATAACCCTCTCCAGTTGCTCGTTGAAACGAAATCTGAAAGCCAAATTACACACGTTTAACTCGCAATTTCCTGCCCGCCGGTCCTCCAAGCGGCGGCGCTAATGATAGGAAGAGTCGCACTTACGGAAATGCAGGAAATGAAGTAACAGTGTTTTGGAGAAATGAGCAAGTGCCGGCTTTTCTCGTTTTGTTTTGTTTCTTGAGGAGTGACAAATGAATTTGTGTGTGTCTTGGATGACGACAAAGAGAAGTGGTAGTTAAGTGATGATGAGAGGGGAAAGCTTGTTGGCATGGCAACGCCGGTGACGTCACCCCGGCGGCGGTTATGATAACTCAGCATGTATTTGTATGCGTGGGGAGGACGCTCAGTTTGCGGCGCTGATCATTTCCAGGGGAAGGCTGCACGCATGTCGATGCACTCAACTAATTTTTACAAACAATCGCTTTCTGACTCCCTGTGTGTCTCTCATCAGCACACTCGCACACACACACACGCCGCCAAAGGATGCATGCACACACACACACACACACACACACACACACACACACACACACACAGTGCAGGATTCCTGACTCAGCAGATTGCTGTAATCAGGTACCGGGAGCTGTGCTGCTGGCACTAAACAGCCATATCTATTCACACTGCCTCAGTAAGATTAGAGAGGCTGTGTGTGTGTGTGCGTGTGTGTGTGTGTGTGTGTGGGTGTGTGTTTGTGTGTCAGAGAGAGAGAAAGCACCAGAGAGTGAAGGATGAGATTGTCTGCTATAATGATTTGTCGTGTCCCTCACCTTGTATCTTCCTCTTTTCTCGGCCTCTTGTTATCTTGCTCTCTTATTTTCCACTCGCCGTTTCTCTTTTCTACTCGTCTTCAATCCGTCTTCTCCTCCATCTGTTTCCGTCCGTCTCTTGTCTCTCATCTGGGAGAGGTGTCCTCCAAGGCTGCCGCTTCTCCCTGCCTTTCCTTGTCCTCCGTCTTGTTTCGGCGGCTCCGTCGGTCCACCATTTGTCTCGGCGTGCCCCCCCTCCGTCGTCCTTCTGGCCTCGCGAGCCGTTTTAATCCCCAAACGAGGTTGGGGAGGCAGCGTGGCACAACAAATTACCGAAAACACTGCTTTCCATTTTCTTTTCAGATAATGCTGCTGACGAGCCGGCTTCGGGTGTCTATATTGTCGGGGTCATAAATGGCAAACCTTGCAAATTCAGACTCAGGCGTATTTACCCACAAACAAATAACCCAGAACTTTAATGGAGTAATCTGATTGAATTGCCCGTGCTCCCAAAGTTCCATATAGTCTTTGAAGGGTGTCAAATTAGTCTTGGTGATTAATGCAGTCCATTGATGCAGTCAACTCCTCAGTGTGTGCTAGATTGACTGACGGAGCTGAGTTCCTGTGCACCAGTCGTGCCGGCGGTGCCTTCGTGTACCAGGATGCGACGCGTGCAAACCGTGGTGGGTTTTTTGAGCCGCACCCTCCAGGGCAGGAGACCAGGAGCTCCAGCTGAGTCAGCCTGCAGTCCTTCCCTTAACACCACTGACGTCACTGGTGTCAGAAGATTGACGGCCTTTGCCGCCATTTCCTCGGTCAAGGTGGAGCACAACTGAGGGGTTTAATGCTTCAATTTGCCGCATTTGGCAACAATAAATTTCAAATTTCAATTTTTGAGGCTGTAAAAACTGGTGTCCAACGCAAGGCACCAAGAAACTTTTAAAAAGTTTTTTTTTTTTTTTTTTTTTCCCCAGCTTTCTGTCCGCCAACGCCGGCGGTAGTCGCTCCTCTCATCTCCCCGCGGGCTGCTTTACATGTGCAAAACACACACACACACACGCGCCCGCACGCACACACACACACATCTCCCCCCGGAGTCCATCCGAAACAGCCGCCATGACCTCCGTCCGCCTGTCTGTCTCTCGCCGTTCCTCATCCGTCATGTTCCACATTCCGTCTGTCAGTCCACCTGTCTGTCTGCGTGTCATGTTTATCTGTCTTGTGTGTCATGCTGGAGGCTGCTCTGGTCATGCTTGCATGCCGGCGTGCTGCTGCTGGCAGGCGGGATATTTCCCTGTAGTCCCGCATGCAGACCGAAATGCATCTAGCGTCCACTTGGTATGTTTTATGTAGCATTTGTGGAAAAATGAAGTGAGCGGAGGGACATCCCGTATTTTGTGAAATCATATCCTCCACAAAATGTTCCCTTCCAAATGTGGATTACCAGTTCCGTACCGATTGAAGGTATTTCTGGGTAGCTGAAATTATCCTGACAATAACGGTAGGAAATAATAATAAATGTCAATGGCAGAAGCGTTTGAATTCTCCCAGCCGAGGGTTCAGGGAGTTTTCTTTTCTTTTCGCAGAAATAAAGATCATCATCCACGCGCGTGTTCATCACCATACGTATGATGGAGATGTCATTTTCCGCTTCAGGGCCAAGTCTGTTAAAGAGCACCGATAGCTGTTAATTTCAGTTAATTTCTCATCATCAAGTATATGCAATGAAGCCTCGCTTGTTGTCAACAGTCGAGCACATAATGCGTCGTAACTGAATCAGCGGAAGGAGCTCTTTGTAGGACTGTAATAATGATGGGACAAACGGAGACGGAGCCTGCGTTGCCTGCTTTCCATTCTTTCTTCGTTAGGGTTTCAGCGGCGGTAGCGCGGCTACCTTTTCCTGCACTGCGGTTCTGGCCTGCGGTTCTGACCGGATGTGGGCCGGCTCGCAACGCGGCCGTTGAGGTTAACACGTACTTAAGATTCACGAGGCGTTCCGGGCCGACAAAACGGAAATCGAAGGCCTCTCTTAACACCTCGGCCGATATGCTGGCACCCTCCACTCGCGATGGCAGCTGGTTAGCCAGTGCAGGCTCCGCCCCTAAGACGTCTGCCTGACCTATACAGCGTTCACTCCAGTGTAAAGCAGAACTTTAGGATGTACGTACAGCTGTATACCAGAATAAGAAATACTTGATCCATCCCGGAGGAAATTGCATGGTCACAGTTGCTCCATACCAGTATGACTATAAAGATAAAAGGAAGAGAGCACCAGTTATTTCAAAATTTGGTTCAAAATATTAAAAAGAAAAATCGAAAATAGACTCGATATCTAAACAAATCAAAAATACAGGCAAATCAACAGAAACAATCGTAAGTCGAAAAGAAATGTAAAGTACCACTTTAAAACAGAGCAAAATGTAACATGTTACGTTCTGTGCCGACACTGAAGTGTGCAACTATTGCTGCGCGTTTATATTACTAGAAAAGAGATCGGGAGCACACGCACATCTAAAGTGTTCTCCAGGTTTCC
>CAAKHG010043494.1:0-12112 GCA_901007715.1 Dactylopterus volitans
GGGACGCCCTGCTCTTCATATGCAGCTGTGTAGAAGATTATTTTAGCTATATGTTGGCAGCATTTCACCAACAGCTCTCACACACACCACTTTCCTCAAAAGGGAATGAAGAGGCCACTAAAATCGACGTCACACTAAAGAAATGCAACAGTATGCTATGTGCTATGAGCTAACGCTAATGTTGAAGGAAAGCATGATTTGATTTTTGATAAGAGATTACAAATAAATCATACATCGAAATTAGAACTGTCAAAATTAACGTTCATTTTTGTGATAACGCATTACGTTTTGTATTGGTTAATTTTTTTTTACGCAATTAACGCAGATGCCTCCCACAAAAAAAACTTATTAGACGACAGAGGATGCAGCTGCGCTTAATTTACTTACGGGCTAAAATATACGTATTACAAGTTGGAGATTTAGGAGGAAAGCCTTAAAAACTTTAAAAAGTTCTGGAGGAAACTAAAGTAGCACAGTTTGCAAAGCTGAATTTAACCACCACAGAAGAAGAAGTTCAACATTGTCTAATCACCTCAAACCAAAAACTTTGGCTACGAAGCCACGACAGACAACATTCCAGGATTGTGGCACTCGAGCGCCAACTACCAAACCTGTAAGTAAGGAGATAAGTAACGCTTTGCCTGATTGGACAGCTAAAAACTGCTGACCAATTGAAATTGTAATTTCTAATTATAATATAAGAAGAATTTAATAATAAGGAATTAATCACAACCAATCACAGTAAATTCTGCGTTCCATTTTTCTTCAGTCCATCACTTGTGGATTGTTAAAATATATTTTGGAATGTATTTCTATACTTTCAGTTTATACAGTGTGAATTCACTCAAAAGGGTTAATGATTTCGGAACCAGCAAACTTTATTGTGTGCAGCATTTTTTGTTTTGGTGGGTTTTTTTGGTGGAAAAATCCAGAACATGCAGATAATTTTGTGTATTTTGACTACTGGGGGCTAAAAGACAGATTCGAACACTTGGAGGACTTAAGTGTTTCCTCCAGGGTGTCAGCGGAGGCGTCGTGTTGCCAGAATATTCCTGTAAACACAAGAGCTCAGGAACAGCTGAGTGGGAAGTGCTTATGTGTTCCGGGGCAAAAGGACGAGCCGATCAAGGATGAGCCCAGCTGACTTTGGGTGGACAAAGGTCAAGGTCACTGTGGCTCTCAATGTCATCAAAAACATGAAACTTTGTCTTGAAAAAGCGCCCTGCAATCATCTCACGAGTGATATTTCTAATAATAAAAACTTTAAAAAAATTGTCAATTCAGGATCAAACATGAACTGATTTTTTTTTTTTTTTCTTGGCGTAACTCTTGCACTGATTATGAGCAAATTTCAGACATGAAATGTTGACCCGATGACATGTTCTCAGACATAACATACATTTAGTACAATTCCTGACATATATTAGGAGATGGATGGTCGTCAGACAGGTTGGACTGGTTAGCAAGGCGGCAGTTATAGAATTTCTTCGGTGTGTTTGCTTTGTTTGTGTTTATCACCGGGCAAAATGAACATTAGAATATCGATTACGGCCTTGCTCACCGGGCGACCGCGACCTTCAGCGCGTGCCTCGCGGCGCACAAAGAAACTTCCACCTTACAAATAAGTCGAGTGGCGTTATCAGTTATCCGCGGCGGCTCCCCGCGCGTGTGTGGGAGGAGGCGCCGGTGGCGGGAGTGAGCGGCGGGCGCGGATAGGCGGCGCGGCGGCGCGATAAGAGGGAAGGATGAAGGTGATGAAGAGGAGACAAAATCGGGGCCAGGGGCCGCGCTGACAGGAGAGACGAACGCCGGCGACGGGAGGAAACCGGAGGGTGACAGAGACGGATGGACGGGGGAGCGGAAGCGGGACAGCGCTCGCTCGCCGCCCGCTCGCCGCCCGCTCCGTCCCTCCCCTCCATCCATCAACTTCCTGCCCTCACAGGAAACGCTTACGCCGTCGTTTCAGCTCTTACTCGTGCGAATCAATAACCTCATCTGCAGGTGCCCGGTCCGCTTTACTCTTCCGGTGAACAGAAACTTATTTTACCCCGACTGCCACCACTGCAGTGAGAAAAAAAAAAAAAAAAAGGAAATAAATAAAAATCTCCACCAATGGCTGAGCGTCTCTGGGATTTAACACTCTCAAATTAATTCAATTGAACAAGCATAAAGGTCAGCTTTTGTTCTGCTCGGGTTCGTTTGATCCGGAGGCCGTTCAGGATCCGCGGCGCTGCGCAACGGAGCCAGTCGGCTGATTGCTCCGATCGCACCGCGTCAGCACACTTCACCAACCCCCCGATTGCGGGCGGGGCGAGCTGATTGGCCGATCAGATGGGGCCAATAAACTGATTTAATGGGAGCCAATCAAAGCGGAGTGTTTGGGGGGCAGCGGCCGTGGAGAGGATGTCAGGGTGACTAATGCAAAAAGTGGAGGACAGATGGGAAAGAGGGCGAAAGATGCAAAGAGGAGGCAACTTTGACTTTCGTTTTCACCTTTTCATGTTCTGTGTTTTTTTTTTCTCTCCTCTGCCTTTATCGTTTTTTAGAAATTCAATTTTCAATATTGAACATGTCACCTGACGTGAAGGTGAGTGGAATGAAAGGTACTTGGTAAAAAAACAACTTCTAGAGCTGGATGTGACGTCTCATGGCTGCAGGATAAATTGCACGCGCTTCTAGTCAGCCTACACACACGCACGCACACACACACACATGCAGGAAAATGGATGTGTTTGTTTCTCCTCGTCCTCACAACTGATGGTGAAATGTGATGCAAAAGAAAAGTCACGGTCGCGTAAGGACACAAACACACACACACACACACACACACACACACACATGCACGCACACAAACATAAATATGCAGATTTATGCTTTATTATGCTACACGGTCTTGTTACATGCCATTCATGCGCGCGTGCACACACACACACACACACACACACAACGCAGTAGTTGTGCTGACCTGGTGTTATCAGAATCGATGGTGTGAAACAGCTTCTCCAGCTCTTCCTCGTTCAGCGTGCCGTCCGAGAAGAAAGCCTGGAACTCGTCCAGAGACAGTTTACCATCATCTGCAAGAGACACGCACACACACACGCACACACACAAGTTACAGATCTTGAGAAAAAAAACATCCTCTCTCTCTCTTAGGAGATCAGATTCTGCCCTGCAATCATGAAATGACATTTTAAACAAGTGCATGAGTGAATGATTTCAGTTGGATTGGGAGATGAAAGCAGATAAAACATGCAAAACATGATAATTCTCCCAAAAAATAACAAGACATCATCCTCTTGACCAACCAACATTTGGCATTTGGATAGTTTTCAAGTCTTTCAAACCATAAGGTTGGAGGTAACATTCATGGCGTTTCACTACTTTATGGAATCAGTCCACCACGTTAACCCTTTATTTACTTTGAAAACAGTGCAGGTCGCATATAACTTTTCATGTGTTACTGTCAGTCATCTTCAGTTTCTCTGCTACAACCATCTTCATCGTAAATCTCAACATTTCCAACCAGTAAATGTATGTTAAAGCTCAGAAGCAGGTGGAGATGGTCCCGGGTTTGTTCATCTCAAACATCATCTGACCTCCGCAGATCTGAACCGGGACCTCCACATCTTCACCCTCGTCCCGCTGTGAATGCCAGCGCCTTCTCTCTTAATCTGCCTTTTCGCACACACTCTGTCTCTCATTGAAGCAGTCGCAGCTAATCAAGCGCAAATCAGCCAACAACTTCATCCCCAACCCCTAATTACAAGACTTCTTTTTTTTTTTTTTAATGACCTTTAAAGCAGCAACGAGGAGTTTCGTCGCGGAACAAGCAGAAATTACAGCCATTAAATCTCTCGACGTGCCGGCGCGGTTACGTGATTTCAAGGTAAAAAGAGGCGACTGAGGCGGAGATTAATGGAAATAAAGTGAGTTTTTACATGAGGAGGGGGGGGGTTGGTTCTAACGTGGCCTCCTACGTGCTTCTGGATGCTCTCATTACCGTCCATCAAGCTCTGAATCCACAGCGGTTCTCGCTAACAGCGGCTACACCGGCTGAGCAACAAACACACAGCTGAAGATCTCACTCTTCTCCACCAGCATCCGCTTTGCACCTCTGTCATGGAGTCTATTTTAAGAAATGTGATCTATTGTGAAGTGTTTGCGCGCGACACGTCCACCGTTCCTCCAGTTCGCTGTCACAGAATCTAATCTTCCTCAGTCTGTCCAGCCTGCCAGAGGACATGATGCCGGGATCACAAAGACTCCGAGCTGCAGTGCTGTAATTTATTTGCTTAGGCAGCCGCTTTGTGGTAAACAGGTTTTACAGTAAAATTAGGAATATTTGTATTTGTATTTGCATCCTGACATCATACTGGTGTTTGTTTGCTCTTCTGTATCACACACACAACCACACGCACACACACACACGTGCACGCACGTGCACGCACACACAGCTTGAAGGCCTTCACTGCTTGCTTCTCAAGCCGCTGTGAAATCAATCCAGAACAGTCCGTTTGCTGTCTGCCTGCCTGCCTGTCTGTCTGTCTGCCTGTCTGCTCTTTGGTAACCGCTGCTTATGAAACCGTGTTGGGCATCGTGTTACGTATCCCGCAGTGAAACGTCAACACTGTGCTGGTGGGCGAACTGGGCGGCGCTTGAATCGACGCAGGGCTTCGTTAAGCACCGTTCGAGGTTTCGTCGGTTTTCTTTCTTCCACCTACAGCAGCTTTACCTGGGTGTGGTCACGGCGAGCGCGTGCGCTCTTGCGAGGTCTTTCTTGCTGCACCGGACTCCGGGGGAACATCACCCGCAGCAGAGTGAACGCCAACACGAGCAAGGTTTTTTTATTTTCGCTCCTCTTTCCTCCAGAGGCGAACGTGCGTCTGTAACCGCAACTGTGCATTCAAAGCAAGTATCACGTTATGGTTAATCTGTCCGCTCAATCATAGTTCACCATGACCTCAGGGATTATGCTGGAGCCATCGGTTAGTCTGAGCTGCCGAAACCCAAACGAGTTTTTCAGCCTTGGAAGTGCAACGAACACGCCGCTAGCTTGCATTCATGCAGTTCATTCCGGTCTGTGGGATGCTGCTTAGCTTTAGTAGCTTCTGCACACACCTGAGTCCACCTGCCTTTGCTCCAGCGGCGCTCGGCCTTCACTTCGGCTGCGCTGAATTCGTATAATAGAGAACAGACTTAAGCACAAGGTAGGAGAAAAAAAAAAAAGAAAAAACGTTAACCACCGTCTCATCGGCTTCTAAGCCGCCTTCCACTGTTAACTGCTCTGTTTTGCGGCGCGTTTTGTGACATCACCAATGTGACAGTATCAAATATGACGCACCGGAAGAAAAAAAAAACAAAAAACACAAAGGCAAACTGCTGCTGTCAATCAAACCTGATGCTGCTGGTAATGTGAAAGAAGACAGTTGTCTATTTTTAGTGTTTTTACCGTGTCTCTTTTTTTTTTTAAAGCACATACATGCTAATTTTGGAGGAAAAAAAAAAAGGTTATTTCTGTCGTCTAATTGCAGTCCTCTGCGGGCGTTTCTATGCAGCAGGGAGTGGTTGTTGCTGGGGTTTGACTGCATCCTGCATCTGCCTGACTGTCTGTCTCACCACATGATGCAGAGCCAGATATCAAATATTAATTCCCTTGCCCTCAAAGTGTGTTTGTCCTTGAGTGTGGCTGACTGGATGCAGCAGGTGGAGTTGGGGGAACCACTGCAGCGTACGGGGGGGAAACCACAGGGACTGAGGGACTGCAGCCTTACAGAGAGGCTGGCTTCAAATCTTCGCCTGCTCTATTCCCCCTGCTCTTCCTCAAGATTATGCTGGGGTGCTGTATGCAAATAAATGTCTTATTTAACAACCAGAAATGCATCTGTTTTACTGTCCTGTCCTTCTGCATGTAGCTACCGTCTTATTTTTCCCCCGGCCTCCTCCACAGGAGCGCAGCCGGCACACAACCCCGCACTTTATTAGCTCACGTTTTGACCGCTCAGGAGAGAAGGCTTCACTTACATTTTCAAAACAAGCCCCCCCCCCCTTCCCGCTTTTCCCTTCCAGCTCCTTGTTAGCGGAACATCAATACAGGCCGCCATGTCGGCCTCCGCTGCACACAATGAGGAGCGCTTTCAACCGTGGCCCGCGAGCCCGGCGCTGCGTGGCCTAACCTTTCGCCAGCAAGACGGCAACTTTCTTTGAGGCGGCGTTTGTTCTCGAAATGCCACGTCTCGCGTCCGGAGCGTGGGTCCCGCTCAGCCTGCCCCCGACTCCCCCCCCTCACCCGCCCGTCCGAGCGCCACTGTTTATCCGGACTCGACGGCCACGGCTATTTCTAACCTGCCCGTCTCTGGCGCCGCAGCAGTGAAGCAGCACTGGAAGCGGAGGCGCTGGTGTTTAATTCAGCAGTGACCCAATTTACCGTGAGCAGCCAGCAGCCCGGTTAGACCCACTTATGTATTCCACAGCAACACGCACGACGCAGGGGCCACACACACTCCAGAGAAGCATTGCAGCTGCTTGACCCTGGCGACTTACACGACAAAACACACGCGCAAACAAACATCAGCCCCTCTCGTTCCCGGCCTGCACCACTGTGGGATCATTTGCACTTTTCTCTCTGCACATGACGCCCTCGCCAAAGAAATGTGAAGTAATGCACTATTGATCTCAATTGGGGAAATTGCGTTTGATCTTTTCCCCGAAAACCAAAGCCGGGCAGCATGTACGGCGTCCAGCGTCTGTCTCCTCCTCCGGCTACTGTAGCTCGCCCCGCAACCCACTTAAGGAGACCTCCCCTATAAATAATGCACCACCCCGGCGAGCGCACTCTACCTGCAACGGGTTAGCAAGCGAGGAAGTGATGCAACAGCAAAGAGCATCCTGTCTCTCTGAATGAGACGCCGCAGAGCGGCCCGTTTTTTGTTTTTTTTTTGTTTTACTTCACGATGAGATGACCTTTATTACCTCCGCCGGCGAGTTAACGGTAATGCCAATGCGCGTGCCAGCGTTTGTTAGTCTGGAGTCGCAAAAACCACGCCGCCGATTTTCATTAACCCTGGCAGAGGGGTGGAGAACGGGCCAAGGAAGAACCCCATGGCATTTTGGGGAAAATCTATTAATCATAGCAGAAAACTCCTTTTTTTTTTTTTTAATATTAGCTCTGGCTTAGAGCGGCGTCTCTGAGTGCCCTTCTGTCAGCGGGACTCCACAAAAACCAATATTGACGCAGATGATTTCACATTGGAGTCATTTCGAAAATGTTTCTCGCAAAGACTCCGGAGGGAGGGTTTTTTTTTTTTTTTGCGTGCAGGAAGGCTTTGACTGATGAGCCGGGAGCGTCGTTACCTGAACGCGTTTGCATGGTGAATCCTAGGGGGCGCGCTCAAAGGTTGTTAAACTAATGGCCGGGAGCACCTTTTTTTCGCAGGATGATCTCATGCAAAGGGGGGATTGTTCAGCGGAGGTCTGAGTGCTTTTATTACTGTGCAGTACTGGGGAAACCGTCCTCTGAAACTGCAGGGAAGAGCTGAGCAAGGCGGCACGGGCGTGGAATCTGGTGTGAGTCAGCGTTTTCTCACTTCACCGTTCGGGCCAACGACTTCGCTCATGGATGCAGCGCTTTAAAGCGGAGAGAGAGAGAGGGAGAAGCCCGCCACAACTGAACGCAAAATACAAATCCACCGCCTTAAACATATGGCAGCGGCCGTTCCTCCTGCTCCTTCCTCGAGTTTGTAGCAGCGCAAGTGCTCGTCACGTGGCGGCGGGCCTTTGCAGCGACGAGCAAATGTTGAAATCACTTATAAATATAAGTGTATCTCTGTGAGGAGTCACACAGGACAAACTGCTTCCCCGGATCTTCGAGTCAGCGAAAAGTACAATCTGTTCCTGTGTTTGCGTTGTCTCTAATTTTTTTTAATTATTATTTGTATTTTTTTTATTCTTATGCTAGTCCCTAAAGACACAGGTCTTTGCGAAGACAATTAGAGGCCGTCCACACAGAGACGAGTTTAGGTGTATATGCCAAAGTTTTTTTTAGCATATGGCGTTTCATCCACACGGAACTGACATTTTGGAAGCTCAAATACAATATATATATACTTTTTAATACGGGTCCCAGAGGGCTCAAATCTCAAAACGCCACCCTTGCATTTCCATGCTTACAACCTATACATGTCTTCTCTGAAACGATGACGGTGTAGCCCCGCCTCTCCCTTGACCCGCATGCTCTAACCCCGCCAATAACAGCAACAATGGCGGAACACAACGTTGCGTTTGTGCCCCTACTTGGCTTGCTGTTGGCTTTCACACGCTAACGTCACCTTTCTCGCTCAGCCATCAACATTCGCCGCCATATCCTTCTTCTTCTTCTTGTGTTTGCTTATGTCACAAGTTCTATGCTCCATGTCTTCTTCTCTGTTTTTGGTTTATCTCTGTGAGAGCATCACTTACAGGCCTGGCATATATATACTGCCACGTTTTCAGCGGTTTTTGTGTAGACAAGCGCGTTTCTTGATATGACGCCGTGCTTACCGAAAAAAAAGAGAAAAACAAAAGAAAAAATAGATTGAGTCCGTGTGGATGAGGTCTTAGTATATTGGGTTGTTGTTTTTTTTCAGCAACTAAGAACATTTTGCTGTCCACTTTCACTTCATTTCAGTTGAGTAGCTGGCAGCCAGGTTGTTCACTTTTACTGGAATCTGTTCAAATTATTTGCAAACAAAAACTTCACCTCGCGAAGGTGAACATGGTTCTCTGATTGCACACTTCTCTTGTATCTACAAAGCAGGCGAGGAGCGGATCGGAACGAGCTGGAACGAGAAAAAACCCTGATTGCCAAAACGACGCCATGAGGTATTGTTATGCGGCACAGATGAGGAGCCATCAACAGGATGGCATTTTCAAAATATTTCATTAAATTACTTCATTCCGGAAAAAAAAAAAAAAAAACACCCAAGAGGAAATCATGTTTACGATTTGTCCAGCCAATCATGGCAAAAGGCCAATTTACATAACTGAGGTGGCGCCTGCGGCACCGTGAGTTCCAGGTACTGAAAATGCCATCAAGACGCTCCGTCATTTTCTGGCAACCTAAAAGCGTTAAACTGATTTAAGTCCAGATTTGATTTGTAAACATGAGCGATTGGATCATTACCTTTTCCAAACACCCGGTGTGCTGAAGTTTCTGCCAAGTCCAACTTTTCCCGTTGCTCGCTTTCTGTTTGGTGGAGTGTGTGTGTGTATGTGTGTGTGTGATTGCCACACTGTAAGAGTGTGTGAGTGTGTTGAGTATTGAGACGCGTCGAGGCATTCTGATGTTGTATCCCATCACTTTGTTGGACGGCGACGTCTCAGATTTGTTCGTACAGAGGTGGAAGAATCGGTCGACCAACCAGAGTTCAAGATTTCAGTCCAATTAGAATTAACAACGGGGACATAAACTTCCTAAATGACATTAAAATCAACTGTACCCAAAATACACATATAACTCAATAACTTTGACATACACCGAGCAGCCATAACATTATGACCACTGCATATTCACCATAGAATGCGAAGCAATAAATTTTCCCTTCATGGGGAGTTCTGATAGAGGTGCTGACATATATTAATGATTGTTATTGGGACTGTAATTCGCGATGCCGTTGAACTGTGCCGGGATGTGCTGAGAGGTGTCCATCGGCGCCTGGTTCCCATGGTGACGGTGCCGTCAAATGGTTCCCTAATTTTTTTTGGCATCCTAATGCGTATGCGTGGGATGGCCAAAATATTCAAAGCCTGATTGTTATGGTGACGGTGTTGTCAAAGCAAAAAAAAGAAGAAAAACAAGGAAAAATTTTTTTTTTTGCTTAATAATTGTTAAGAGTTCAAAATGTATTATAAAGTTTGAATGGGATAAATAAACGTCCTTCAGAGGCTGAGCATTTTGATGGTTGAATGGTTTCTGCGGGTTAAAGCATCTGGAAGTGGTTGGCCAGCAAAACGCCCACAAAGAGCTGAGAAGATTAATATTTTCTTAATTAAGTGTGAACACTCTCAGCATTCACACTTAATTAACAAAATCGTTCTGACGTCTGGGTATGAGCACGTAGAGCTGCGTCCTGTCTCGGTTCCTGGCAGCTGAAGATCGACGCCGGACCGCCGGTTTTATTTAGCCTGACCGAATCGGGCAGCGTCCCATTCCGCTGCTGTGAGTTTTACATCTGCGCCGCGATATCTCTGACACACAAACGGATCGGGGCTAACTCCGTGTCAGTTCAGATCTTATCAACTAAAAAAAAAAGAAGAAAGAAAAGAAAACATGCGGAGTTTGTGCTCTTTGACGGTGGGAGTGTGAATAGTCAAGCGCTGGAAAATGACATGCGCTGAATTTCTTTTTGACATCAATTAGTGGAGAATTCAGGCAGCTGGCAGAGTTCAGCGCTGCTGCTCCCCGGCTGTCTGCTGGGGTCTGCTGCAGAGGTCCGACTCTCCAGGATTCTTTCTAATCTATTTTAGAAGACCCGTATCCACGGGCTTAGTTCAAGATGTGTTTCAATGGGTTCTGAAATAAGATCTCCACCTGCTACAGAAGGACTGGGTGCACTGAGTAAGTGGACGGGCTTTCACTTTGTGACTTATGAGCTGCTTCTCGCTTGATTTATCGCTTCAGTAAACTTTTCCCCTGATGACCCGCTGGGGTCAGTTTCACTTCTTCCTCAATATGGCCTCGTGTAGATTTTGTGAATCATGATTCCAGTTGCAGTAAAATAGACGATAAAGCGGAGAAGGTTTAGGGCGTGTCGACATTGTGATTGGCAAGTCGCTATCGCAGCTTCACCCTCTGGCCACAAAACACGGAACCAAGTCTAGATGTCAGGTACTTTACATAGTCAATGTTTCTCAAATGGGGGGAAAAAATCCTTGAAAATAATTACATCGCAAATAACGTAATAGGCTAAACTATGAATGGACGTTCATAAACCGAATGTTATAAACCAGAACGTTAAATTCCCAACCCCCACCCCACCGGTGCCGCTGACGTGGGGAGACGAGGGTCGAAGACGGCGAAACCAGAGCCGACAAAATTTTAATGGGATTTGCATGAATGAGCTGCAACCCCGCCCGAGGCGCTGTGTTTTTGCTGCAGGGGAGAAATTGGCTAACAGCAGCGTGAAGCCGGCGCATCTCCATCGACATCCGAGCGCAAAGCACAGGCGTCATGTGGGCGAGCCGCCTTGTCGCTTCTTCGCAGCAAAGAAATGTTTACAAATAATAACTTTCCATTTTAATCCCAAAAGAGGGCACTTTTCGAACTGATTATGATCTCATATGCACATGTCCTTATGTATAGTAAAGTGAATTGTTTCTTTTATGTGAACAGATTTTTTTTTTTTGTTATCTTCTATTTCTAAGTAGTTCGGGAGGGCGGGATCAAGAAAAAGCAGCGTTTCGCAAAACGATGACTGGTTGCAGTTTGCTATTGGTAGTTTGACCTGATTTTTTTTTAGTGATGAAAAAACGTTTGCCAAGAACAGTTAAAGATTGTTAAGAAATTAAAACGTTGGAACGTCTGAAATTTGAAATTCGTTTTGATAAATAGACACAGCGCTGGGTTTAACCTTTTGACCCAGCTGAAATTGCATTGCGCTGGTTAGCGGGGAAATGTTTCACAGGGGGCTACGTCACTGAAAAAAGTTTGAGGAGCACTGGCATAGTCTGCGGTTGCAACGCCTTTTAACTTTTGGACTGAATGTGGCTTGCTGAAAGGATCCCACCTCAGGAGAGAGCCTAATCCCTGCTCTGGAATTACACCAGCGTTTTAGCTCTGGTCACATCATGGCCGCTGCTGGACCGGCGCCGGGACGCGGCACGAGGACTGCTCTCGCCGTGACTGGCGAGAAAAGAACGTAGAAATGAAGACAGGGGAGGGAGGGAGGGTGGGATGGTCGGATCTGTGAATTCACCGCCGCTAACCTCTCTTCGCAGATTAAAGGGAAGCAATTAGTGCCTCCCCTCCGCCTGCTGGGCTCCAAATCCTGCACGCGCAGTGGCAACAGTGACGATGGCCAAAGACTCGACATGTCGCGCCGCTCTTCCTTCCTTCAAGTCCCCCCCCCCCCCCCCCCCC
>CAAKHG010043494.1:18255-35262 GCA_901007715.1 Dactylopterus volitans
GGGGGGGCGGGGGCGGGGGTTTTGGGGGGGGGGGGGGGGGGGGGGGGGGGGGGGGGGGGGACACACCAGGCTGGTCGCCAGTGGCGACACACTGAGAGAAGAACACTCAGCCGCGCTGAAGGCATCAGGAAAAACAAAAAAAAACAGCAAACCAATGCCAGCTACAGGATACAGTCTGCAAACCACCGACACACACCACAGCGAGAACTTGTGTTGGGCCGAACAGCAGGATGAGCCGCAAACAGTTTCTCTGAGCGACGTGATTAATGTAGGAAACACATGTTGTGCCGGATGCCAGCTTGGGGGGGGCGTGAGCGTTAAATCCAACGCGGGAGCAAATCGTTGAAGTGCGCGGATGATGAGACGGGGCAGCTGCCGTGATGTCAGCGTAGAGGCGTCGCTCCAGGTGAGGAGGAGGCAAATCGCAAACTAGAACACATCTTGTCTCCCCACATGGTCCATGTAATACGTCCTGAGTAAAATTTCCAGATCCAGACCTTAACCATAATGTTAACGCATGATCTGAAAAATATATTTTTTCTGAGTCGCTGTCTGCTTTAGCCACATCACCATATGTTTCTGATGAACATACGTCGTCGCCATAGACTGTATATAACTGGACGGAGCCAGCGTGATGTCACCTATTGGTTTGTGGACTCCTGAATTGAAGCCTTGAGTTTGGCTTTTATGGACGTCGCCGTCTTTGACTTCTGCAAACAGGACCGCCCACATATGGACAAGAGGGTGGAGCTAAGGTGGAACAATCGGATGTACCGGCTGGAAAAACTTTTTTACTGTGAAAGGTTGCCGCTAACAACATTAGCTCCCAGTACTCAAGGTTAGCTTGATAGCTTTAGTAGCTAACTGCATTCATGTCAATGTTTGGAAAGTACTATGCGAGGGGAGCAGCGATGTAACAACACTGAGAAGGAAGTTACCGTGTGTAAGGTAACGTCAAACTTTTACTGTTCGAGCAATTAACTTATCATGTAATACTGATCGATTTTTATCTTTAAAGCATGATAGCAACATGCTTCTGAACACTCTAGATGTAAGTAACAATTCAGCTTAGACGTATAGGAATGTAATACATTAAATGCAATGCTAACATGGCCCCCTTCAGCAAGTATAATATTCACCATCGTAGCGTTAACCTGATATCAGACAGAGCTGTTAACTGGTTTCCAAGTTCAGCCTGATATGTCCTCCCACTTTCACTGAATTCCGTGGGGGAGGAGATTGAACGCTCCCTGAGCAATTACTGGAGTCCCGCACATCTCTTGAGAAGTGGTCACATTTATTTGGGCTGAAAAATGGCCTGTTCATGCACTGCACTGCTACAGTCACAGGTATGCTGTACGCTTGCTCTTCTCTAGTCTGCTCAGTCCACCTGGTGGAGTCTCCAGACTCAACATCATGGACCCAGGCGGAGTTAGCTAGCTAGTATTAGCGAAGGGATTAGCTTAACCATGGCGGATCGTTACTAGCTTTCTGGATGTTTGCTCAAAAAACAAATCGAAAGGTCAGCGGGCGGAATATTCTCACTATACAGTCTTTGGACACCATAAATGTCCAAACCAAATTTCATGTTCATACATTCAAAAATTTAAGTTACTCTGGACCACAAATGCCAACCTGTAGCCACAGAGAAAGTTAGGGGATTATCATCAAGACACTGGGATTCATCTTCCATGAATCATGAATCTGTGCTGTGACAGTATTATTCAGCAGGGCCCAGTAATAATGTGTAAAGAGCATGTTTTGTATTTTGTTAAAGATAATCCGGGACAGAGAAAATCAGCAGATCTCAGTATCTGAAACTCATAATGCCTCCCGGGATGAGAACAGAGGGATGCGGTAACCAGGGGAAACTAAGAGGTGACTAAGGCACTGTATTGTTGTTCTGAACAGAGATTAAATTCTTCGTTCAGCGCAGGAAACCTCTCACTTTAGCCTTTATGTGAACTATATTCAAGCTTGGTGAATATTTATTAATGTCAGACTCTTTTTTTTTTTAGCAGTTAGCTGGCAGATTCAGATCACAAATCCATTAGGGATGTGTGGGTGCGCCGAGGTCACGGTTCGGTGCCCACCTCGCTTTTATGGTCAAGAGTCTGTACAATAGGGAAAAAAGAAACAAGAAGTCCCAGTTGCATAATTATAGTTTCCTTTCCGTGTATTCTGAACCCACAGTCGCGCAAGTTGCAGTGTCAATTAGAACTACCAGACGTGGTTGTTACGGCCTGCAGCGAGCAGAGTGTACGAAACATGCACCCTCACCTAAGTCATATTTGAAAAGGCAATAGGTCACAACCAGCTACAAAACTAGAAAGCATCTTGCATCTTATAAAAGTAGAAAATAAATGATAAAAACTAAATCTTGTGCATTAGTATGGGTTCCATTTGTAATATTTACATCAGGTTATATTTAAAAATTCAGGATGAACATGCTCTTACATAACTCAGTCACCACTTGTGTACATTTGTAAATACAGGAAACACTGACGCAAAGGATGGAACCTTGTAACGAGCAGCACTTTCATAAATACCTGAAGCGGGGTCTTCTACTACTGCATACGGTTCCCGTACTACTGCACACGGGTCCCCGACTACTGCATACGGGTTCCCTGCTACTCCATACGGTACCCCTGCTACGGTACCCCTCTGCATATGGGTCTTCTACTATTGCTATGGGTCTTCCACTATTGCATACAGCCCTCTACTACTGCATATGGGTCCTCTACGACTGCATATGGGTCCTCTACTGCTGCATACAGATCCTCTACTCCTGCATATGGTTCCTCTAATACTCATACGGGTCCTCTACGACTGCATACGGGTCCTCTAATACTGCATGTGGTTCCTCTATTACTGCATATGGGTCCTTTGCTGCTGCATATGGGTCTTCTACGACTGCAGTACGGGTCCTCTACCAGTGCATGTGGGCGCATAGCTGTGTAAATGTAAGTGTAAATGTAAGTGTTGATGCCATGTTGTCCATCGCTGGGTCCTGCCATGTGTGACAGACTTTTCCCATTCAGATGTATTCGTCACATCTAGTTAAGAGCAGTTCTACTCATTTGAACTCACAATAGTCTGGCGGGAGAAACATTAAAGCAAATTTTGGAAACCACATAAATGATCCTGGGTGCTTCCCCAGAGGTACTTTGCTCATGGCATACACGCACCACCCTCAGACACAGGCCAGAGTGTTAATTATGAGGCATGTAAATGTCATGTGTTAAGTGCCCCTGGTGATTTCAGGCTCATAACAGAAGACCCCCACTCTCCCATTAATACATACGGTGCGCAGAGATACTAATCAGAACAAACACATCCTCTGCTGAGTGGCAGCTCCCAACCGTTAACTCATTAAGAGAAAAAGTCAGGAATTAGCAGTCGCAGCTAGATTCTCATCCAATATGGAGCTCATAAAAGAACAAACAGTGAGCAGCTTTGCTTCTGATCATCAGGGCTGCCAATCAACTTGTTTGGGCTTTGTTCACCATGGTAACCCCACCGCCGCCTGACACCGAGGCACCTCCTTTTTCAAGGACAGTTGCAGGTACTTCCTGCAGTATAATCACAATAATCCAGGAACTCGTTCTCTCGCTACACCACTGAACTGGACTGACCACCAATTGATCTTTGCAAGCGCTGAGCAAATGTTCTGTTATGTTATGAATGGTTGCATTAGGAAAAACAGTTTAACAAAGTGATGAACGTCCTCAGTCACACTGAGAACCAATGATGCAAAGTCGCTATTGCTAAGTAGCAAATGCAAAGAGAAATATGGCACATAACTCATATCATGGTGGCGACCACAAAAGTTCCTGATGTCTGTTAAAACAGTAATAAGTTCCTGCCTGGTGGCTGGAAACAATCTTTTATTCCAGCAGGAGGTTACAATGAACTGTATCGGGAATTTCAGAAATTTTAGCAGTTACAATAAAAGGGCTTAACTGGTTGTCCAAATTTTGAGCTTATAATGTGATAAATGATGGCGTGATTGATCTTTAATAAAACATATCAGAATCTTCGAGGTCCGAAGAGCCACAACTGACAAATCCGAGGTAAAGAATTAATTTGGTTCTTCTTTTATGACATCATCAGCTGCAGACAGATACATTGGATTTAAAGCCCATTTCACACATAGCTTCCTGTAAATTCCTGGATAAACCTTTCCGGCTCTCTGAGTGATTTTAGATATTCACACATGCCCATCTTCCAAGAAAATTGATAGCACCTGTTCAAACACATGCTGCCAATACCGGGAATACTGGGCCTGTCCAGTAGATGGCAGTAAGTAAGGGCCTGACCAGGTGCACATGTACATGTAGATAATGGCAATTGAGGTGACAAGCACTGGTAAAAACTAAGGCCAGTTCAGTCACCCGTTGCTGCTTTTCCTGATGTGGTCGATGATTTGAATGAACGTCGTCGGCAAGCTCTTCAGCTTGGGCCTTCTTCCTGGTTGTGCCACACTCAACCAGCAACGCACTTTAGCTGCTGGCTAATTTCCTCCCTTGCACGGTCAGAGAAGAGCACCCGGATCTATTCTCCTTGTTCTGCTTCCTTATGGTGCGTTAAAAATGGCGTGAGAAACTAATGCGACCAGCATAGTCAGGGTGAGAAACATCACAAGCCCTGTGATTGGCTCACCGCAGCCACGTGAAAACGTAATGCTGTGGCCCGTGTATTGGCCAGCATTCAAACATCAGCCCCCCCGGATGTGGGAGTTAGACGTGGTCATTATCCAGATAAAAAAAACTCCCAGATAAGAACACCCGGGGCGCGTTCACACATGTCCCTTCCCCAGATACGACCCATGTAAGTGCTGGGAAGGGCTGCACGTGTGAACGGGCTTTCCGCCACAGCTGAAAAGCGATAATATGTGGCGTCACATACACGAAGGTGTGTATGTGCTCCGGTGAGCTTCTCTCACTTCTACTGTGCAACTGTAGTCGTGACGCCTGTGATATAAAACACACCGCTGCACAACGGGCAGACAGGCGAAACTGTCCTCATATTCAACCGCATATTTCTGTTTAATAGTTGCAAAGTGATGCTGCTTTCCCCTCCTTTTGTCATAATATTGAGAACGCGGCCGTCTTGATTGGATTAACTCCACTGGAATTTGCAGCAAGCTCAGCGAACGCTCGACGTGCCGACAGGTCAGCTGATCGGTTAAGTGAGGGCATGAATATAGTACCGACGTTCGAAGAACATGGGAAACTAACAACCGACTTTTTAAATTTATTTTGCATTTTACGCTGTTACAGCAGGCGGCAACAGCTCAATGGAGGGCGTAAAGGCCCCCCTCCCCCTGCAACCCCTCTCAAGCTCTCCAAACATCTAGCCCTGGAAGTCCATGTTGCAAGATAATAAAAATTAATGAGCAAAAATTATTAGCTCCTGTCAGCATTCAGTAAAAGCTGGTTCATAACTTGTAGCTGATTTTGCTCTTTTTTTTTTGAATAATTATGCATCTCCCGGTTGAGGGACGCCGGCCAAATGGGTGTATATGTAGTCTAGGTCCTGAAACTTTTAGCTAAAGGATGACGGGATGCTGCTCACTTATTGATCTTATCTGATTCTAATGATACTGATTGGCTGCGTCATGTTTTCCATCCGGACGCAGTTTTCTCTCTATCATTGGCAGTTTTCTAACCCAGCGTGGTTGGACAATTCTCAACGTTGTATTCCACCATTATGCACATATCCAAGGACGCGTCTGCTTACCGACCTGCTGCTGACGGCTACTTGAAGTTGAGCTGCCAAACCCAAGAAAGACCCGACCAACTTGGCGGCCGCCGAGCTCCTCCCGCTCTTGTTATGGCAAATTTGGCTGGCCGAATGAAGTATAATGAAGACGTAATGGCTTTTATTGCTTCCCCTATTTGCTGTCTCAGTGTTTCTGGGCTGAGGCGATATGGACGATAACCGGGGAACAAGACATCGTCGGAATCATTACCCTTCAGTGCCTCACACCTGTGTGCTCTTGCTGGTAAAGAACAGAGTTGTTAATGCGCAGGTGGTTTTTACTGCAATGGCGTATTAAGCAGTGATTAGTAAGTAGCTTCAATATTTAGTCTCTAAAAGCGGACAGTCGTTGACTACACATGGTCATCTTTTTTTCCACCTTTTGTGTTAAACTTGACTTTTGGCCTCCCATTCTTAATTAATGCCGCACACACACACACACACGCACACACATGCACCTCAGCACATGCAATCACAGTGCGGACACAATGCAGCTCATCAGCGGTGTGTGTGTGTGTGCGCGCGTGTGTGTGTAAAGGTCACATCAGCGAATCAATGATTGCTTCTTAAACCTCCGGCACTCTCTGCTTAGACTTATTAAAGGCTTTGCTTTGTTCCTGATGACTTGTTTAGACCTGTGAATTTCTCTCCGGCTCCGAGCTTTTAATCTTTTCTTTTCTCATTGCCACAGTCAATACTGCTTAAGACGTGTGCGCGGGTTCAACGCAGGGCGACTGGAAAGGTCACCGCCCACAAAAACCGGCGAATCGGATGACGCAAATGGTTTAAGGGCTATGTGATTTCAACAGGCGCCTTTACTTGAGAAATCTGTATTTTTTCCGCAACTGGCTGAAGGTGCAATTTTTGACCAAACCATGTTTTAGATGATGTTTTTTTCGTCCTCCCTTTTCAAACTTTGTGAACTCAGAGGAGACGGGGGAAGAGTCCTGCCAACCGAGCTCGGTTTACGACAATGAAGGCACTTTAAACAGAGAGAAGAAAGGAATGGAAGTTGGATAGAACGAAAGACCGAAAATCCTCATCCGTAATCACAAAATGAAAGTGGAGCCAAATGAAATCAACACTGGGGACGTCCTTCCAGTGTTCATATATTTTTAATTTGGCCACAATATAAACTTCTCACTAAGCCTTTTCTGTGGCCAGAAGAATTTACGATAACAATATGACTGCCAAAATAAAATTTATAAAAATGCAATCTGTGAAATTCACCTTTTATTGTGCTATGTCTCTTTTTTTTGGCAAATGGCTGCAATCTCTCATTTAAGAGGCACTTTAATATTTGCATGGCATCGTCAAAGGCGCATAATAAATATTTCAAATCATCAGCAAAGTGCTGCTTTCTGCTTCCTTCCTTAAACACGTGTGTTTGTGGAATTATAATTTGGAGTCTAAAGGTTTAAGCTCTTGTGCTTTTATGAAGCAGACGACCCGGTGAATGAGCCAAAAAAGAGAGGGGATTGATCCCGGCCCAGCCGAGGGCAGAAAGCGTCAGGTGAGGAAAACGTCTTCAAAGGGCGACTTAACTCAGCCTTTGATCCAAATCCAGACGACCAAGACGGCGAACAAAAAGACTTCAATCCCGCCGGTTTCCACCCTCCGTGGCGCGTTTTTCTCTCCGGGCCACCGAAGGAACCGGCGCACAATGCCTTTCATTTTTCACTCCACCTTCACCTCCCTTCACTCCTTGCTGTCAGCTCACTCAGGCCTGTTGGGTCTGAGTGACACTGAAAACGACACAGTTGGGCACCTGCTCGGGTTATCGCGTTTGATGCTCGACCCTCAAAGGAATAGCTCAAACACTTTAGGAAATATGGTCGTTCGCTTTTGTGACAGGCAGTTAGATCGGGGACTGGACACCGCTGAAGATGAAGCCAGGCGATCTGGGTCAGGCTATCGTCATCAGTTGAGCTATTAAGCCATGTCTTGACATATGTACATGCAACCATGGCTGGATTAACACTATCATGGTCCCCGTTGATCCCCACGATACATGGTAGAGCGTTGAACTGATTGGATGATGAATGGATTTATCATTACAATTTTGATCGGTGGTCAAGGAATTAAAAAAAAAACTTCCAAAGGTAGCAGCAAGTTTCTCGAGTATTCCAGTATAGTTTGGTTAGTTCTTTGGGTTCTTGACAAACTCTAATCATCTAGAACACGGGTACCCAACTACCTGCTCTGTGGGTCATTTGGTACTGTGCCGCACATAAAAAATAAATAACATGAGACATGACTGAATTCTCACCCAGTTACATCTGACTGTGCCTCCTGACACATGTCAAGACGCCCGGCTCGGTCACGCGCTACGTTACCCCAAAAATTAAGCCCACACGCCAGCGAACACGACTAAAAAACATCTCTGGAGAGCTTCTTTGCAAAAGGGAAGAGGTCCAATGAGGAAACAGGAGAAGAGCCTATGACTTACAAGAAAAAGCAAACTTCATTTTAAAATACATTGCTAGTAGTCCTACTATTTTCACACGCCAAGCCTGCCCTGCATAATATGTGGTGTCATGCTAGCGAAATGAGGTCATGAAACCCTCCAAACTACTTTGGCACATGGAGTTTTTTGAAAGAAGGAAAAAAAAAATGTCAACAGAACAGAAGCAACTACTGAGGGCCTTAAAAGTCTGTCTGAGACAACAACCGCTCCCGTGTTCTCAAATTAAAATGAAGGCAGAATATCCTGGGAATTACCACAAAAGCGCGGAAATCCCTGCTTACATTTATCCCATCTTTGTGAAGCCTGGTTTTCCGCAGTGAAAGCAACCAAAACAAAACCACGGAGTAAACCGGACGCGAGGAACACACCGTCTCCCGATACCCCTGCGTAGGACCATCTCATTGCAGAGAAACAAGCACAGGGCGCCCACTGGTGTAGCATTATGGTGAGTTATATTGTTGACACGCGTCTTGTATTTGTCTTTATGCCGGTTGTATCATTCTATTTTGCCTTGAATCCTGGACTGTGAGTACATTACATTACATTAAACTGGTCAATGGCGCTAAACAAGCTCGGGCACCACGGCTCTAGAATACCAACATATCGATGTTTTCAGCACGACAAAAGCGAACACAATACAGGTGGGATAGTTACGTGACACAGTAGCTGTACAAATTTTTAAAAAAAAAGGCCAAAATTAATCAAATTGCAGCGTGTCCACCCCAACAACGAGGCCGGTTCATAGTCCGGCCTCACAATTCAAAGACCATAGCTTTTTTTTTTTTTTTTTTTTTTTTTTTTATCTGTAAAGTCTATTTATGGTTGCAATTGCTGGGATTTCAGTGGACGCCACTGTGCCACAGGTCGAATTCTAGAGGCAGCAAATTAAACTCATCTACATAAAGTCGTCCATCATTTTCCGTTGTTCTGCAAGCAGCTGTGTGCTGACTCTATTCCTATTGGCTGTTAGCTGTGGCTGTTAGCCGGGAAAAGGACAGGAAAAGAACCGGGATCAGAGGTTAAATTTCCAGCCAGACAGTTTGCCCTGCGAGTTGACAATTGCGGTGCCACGCCGGGATTGTTTGCAGAGCTAATTTAAGAGCAACCAGCCGCGTGTCAGCAAAAAAAAAAAAAAACTGCGGCTGACACCCGCCGAGGAAAATGAGCGTGGACGATTCCGCACAATTCCCGGCTCGAATCGGCCGGCGAGAGCTGCGACGACTGAGCCATAAAACGTGCTCAACACAGAAGCGGAGCGGCCTGCAGGTGATGGCTTGTATTCTTTTTCTTTTCTTTTTTTTTCCGTCTATGGCATCTTTATATCGCCGAGGATAAATGAAACCATAAAACCGCGCTTTGTTTGTCTCCCGCCTGCAAACGCTCTCCCGTCCATTGCGGGATATCGTCCTCGCCCGCCACGCGTCATCTGCTTGTCGTCTGGACTGCGCAGCAGCTGATCGACGGAAATTCCGGCGGGAGAGGGAACGCAATGACACCCCGGAGCCGGCAGAGTAACAAGGCCGCCCCGCTCCTCTAAACACCAGATGATGGCCGCGAGGACCTGCTGAAGGAAGAAATACAGCAGGTTTTCTGCAGTTTAGGTTTTTCACTGTGGACTAAAAAGAACCAAAAAGAAAAAAGAAAAAGAAAGATGCCTATGGTTGCCTGCAATTTATATTCCACTTTCCACTTTGTGCTTTGTCTTCCTCTCCTGTCTTTCAGTCTATTCTCAGTCTCCCTCGGCGGGCTGCACTCTGGGGCTTGTTAGCAGCAGTGTCGGTGATTAAAGGCTGCAGGTAATTAGATACACATGACACCATTCTGACTGACTGCCTCACTGACAAGCTGCGGCATAACAGTTCAGTCAACATCCTTCTCTTTAAAGGGCTAATATCAAGCTTTGTGTTTTGGGGGGGGTTTTTTGTTGTTTTTTTGGGCTTTTCTCTTTCCTTGACTGTGTTGCCCAGCTTTTAATTTGTGTGGAAGGTCCGACGAGTGGAAAAGTCCACCCCAAAGGGGAGTTCCTCTGCCCCACAGCAACCACTGAACTGGCTGAAATGCCACCTTTGAGCTCCTTCCCTCGCTCCTGTAACACTGTGAGTCACGTAACACAGCACCACCTCCAGCTATTAACCGTCCTGTCAGCCCGAGGGCCTCGCCGCCTGCTGCTGTTGTTATGGGCAGATTTGGACGTTAAGGGCAAAGCGCAGCGGTTTATCTGTTGTCGGCTCCCAGGAACCAAAACAAACTGTCCTCACCTAATCCCTCCGTCCGAAAAATGTCAGCATCCAGACGTCTCACTTTAGTTTTTGATGGATATGTGAGAGAAACTCCGATGATTGCATTCTCCCTGCCTGCTGCCCGCTCTTTTCCACTCTGGTGGTCAGCCACGCCCCCTCAACTGCGTTCACCCGTGTGCTCACCTGCTCCACTAGTCAGCGCAGTGTAAAACCTCCTCACCTCCGCACACTCATTGCCAGATTTGATGTTCAGCGTCATGTGAGACATTCCAGCTTTTATTCCCGGACTGGTTTCCCTGCCTGCCTCTGACCCATCTGCTTCGTTGCTCCCCCGGTGAACGCCTCAACCACGAGTTCTCCTGTGGCTTGCTGGTTCCTGTTCGTGGCTGCTTCAGGTGCTGCCTGTTTGGATTCCTCTGTTGGTGGAACGACTGCCACCAGATTCCTGCCACCGTGGTGAGTATTCGAAGTTGAGGTCATCTGATTCTGCACCTTTCTTCCAAAACACACCCATTACGGTAACAACTCAATCTCAATGATGACCTGTCTTCAACTTGGAAGTTTCAACTTTTACCAGCTAACTTGTTGATTTTGTAGGCTAGCTTGATGGACTTTATATTTTTTTCTTACCAGAGGTCGTACTGGACGGGCAGCTAAACTAGGTGATTCTCAGGCTGCCAGGACATGGCAGCTTCCTGGAGGCGGGGCTTAAAGAGACAGGAACTATGACGGAGCCCTTCAGAGGGTGAAGTGCCGCAGTAATGGAGTCTTAGCTAAATGTTTTTGAACGTCCATCCACTGAGACAGATGCCTTTTTTTTTTTTTGTCCATAGGGTTACAAGAAGTAAGATGCTGAGATCAAGAACTCAGTAAATCGTACGTAATTTAGATTAATTTAGCCTATTTCTTTCTTGTTTGAGGGAGGTCAGTGCTCTGAGTGTCTTTCCAGTTGCTTTTGTCAAACTCTGCTCGCCCCGTCAGTCTTGCTTTTCCACTCCTCGCATCTGCTCCTGTGTTACTTACTTCCTGTCTTTACTTTATACTTCTGCCCTTTTGTGTTTCTTGCTGTTTTACGCCCTGTCGGGTTATTTGTTTCCGTCTCCTTTTTGTTAATCCGTCCTCAGCCTCCTCAGCCAGCCAATCAGCTCCCTGCTCGCCCTCATGTCTGCCCACTCGTTCCTTGATATGCGATGACTTCAGTTTGGATCTAATCCTGCCTTCTGTGTCCATCTTGGCCAGACTGTCTTTGTACTGCTTTGGGATTTCAAGCAATGTCCCCTGTTGTTGTGTTTCCTTGTGCCGCCCTTTGTTTGCTTGTTTGTTTGTTTTTAAGGTAGCTTCTTCAGGTATTTGGATTTTGCCTCCCGGTGTGTGGAGCCTGCTTCTGTTAATTGAGACTCTGATTTATAGATCCGATCACTGCTCATTACTGCGTCCCCACTCGTCACTATTTACAAGCCAGTAGTTTTTCTTTTTAGGGCGGGATACTAATGCCCTCACATAGGCATTGTTTACAACAGCTGATCAAACCGTATCTGCCGAAGAGCCGACCACCACGGAGATCACAACAACGGAGAAAGCAGTAATTTGGAAGGATGTGGAGGAGGATCGGAGAGGCAAAGGCAGAGAGCTGGTTCCAGACTGAAGCCAAAATAATGGACATGCTATAAAGGAATCAGAGGGACTTCTTTGAGTGCAGCGTTTGTGTTGCGACGGTTCATTCTGACAAAAACATGCAGCGATACTGCTGCTCCGCGAACCGCATCCACACTGCTTATCAACAGTTGTTTCTTCCCCTCTGATGAACGGTGACCACTCAGGCGTACAGAACCAAAGCGCAGAGAGAGAATATGTGCGATCTTGATGCCTCATCATGGGCCTCGTTACCATGACGAAGCATTTCTGCAGCCCGACATTGACCTGGAGCTACACTATGCTACATTCCCACGGAGGAGGAGTTGTTGGAGTAAATCCTCCCTCTGCTAAACCGGTAATCATGTGAGGCCTCAATTGAGAGATGTTTTTTTTTTTTTCCCTGAGTGACCATTTTGAGAACCGGATTTTGACAAATGCCGGATCATAAGTGAACAATCCTGTAAGCCTCCTCCTCTTCAATTAAAACCAGCAATTGAGAGAAAGTGACGCCCATGATGACCAGCTTCCGCAAAATGTGGAGAGGAATTTCTATAATGCGAAAGAAGCCAACTGGAGTAGTGCCAAGTCAACACTGGCTACATCTCTTAGCCCAACATGCTACAAATGTAATGCATAAAAAAAAAAAACAGCATGGACGCCGTACATGGCTAGTGGAAAGAAGACGAAGTTGTCCGTCTGGCAGAGAAATCGATACCGCATCCATCCGTTTCTTGTGTCACGCTGGTACCGAGATGTCCACCGCCGCAGAAAATGTGATGCAACCTCCCCAATCCAAGCAAAAAAGACCAACGTGTCCCGTTTGACGGCCGACCTGACGGGTGCAACTGCAGAGGCGTCGCCAAGCCCGGGCAGGCCAAACGAGGACGCGGCTGTCGTTAGTCAAACGCTGACGAGCTCTGTCCGGACACTCCGAAGCAGAAGCAGCTGCACCCTCCTGTTTGCTTTAAGGTGTAATCGTGTAGCTCCTGTCCGCTCTTGACAGCATGAATAAACAATGATCCCATAAACGGTCTGTTTTCCGTCACTGTGTCAAGCACGGCGACGGTAATTAGCGGATGGATGATGAGGCGAGAGAACAAAGAAGGGGGGGGGGCGCGCGCACAATGCTCGCTGACTGATGAGGACATGAGCTGAAGAATCTCTCCACTCAGCTGTCACCGTGAAAATGTTTCTTTTTTCTTTTTTCTTTTTTTTTTTTTTTACTTCATTATCTCAGATGTGCAATTAGGTGGGCTTTAGAACGAGACGAGTGTCAGCGTCAGTCATGCCGCTCGGTTGTTTTCCACTTCTTCTGCCCGACTAGACCTTTTGAGACATTTTTGCACATCATGTTAGGAAAAGCGCCGTGTAAGGGATAAAATCAATGAAGTCTGAATGCCATTCAGCCGCCCCCGTTTAAGGGCCGTTATTGGACATGCTGGCTCTCTGTCATGACTGACTGAAGCGCCTCAACCGCCGCTGAATGTATAAAAAAAAAAAATGCATGAGAGCCTTGAAGCAAATTAGGTCCAGCAAAGAAAGATTAAGCTCTGCCCAACTGAAACTACCAATTTCTTTTCAGCATGAAGGAAGTTATCCTCAAACGACTGCATTTCAGGGATGTGCCTGCCGACACCAATATGCAGGATCCTTCAGTAGATTCCAAGGAAAGGCGCTCCTGTTGGAAAATTTAACAGGATGCATCCGTGGATCCTCCTGGGTCTTAACAGGATGGTTCAACCAAAAATGAAAATCCACTCATTATCCACTCACCCAAATGCCGATGGAGGTTGGAGTGAGGCTTTTGAGTCCACAAAACACTTTTGGAGTGTCAGCGGCAAACGTGATTGCCCCCAAATCTCTAATAAAATTGAAGTAAACGGTGACCACTTCTTCAAACATGAAAAAAAAAACGCCTCATCTGAGAGTTCGTAAGCTCCCACATCCAAGTTAAGTGTGAAATCGCGTCTCTTAGAGCATTTTTCTGGCCTAATGTAGCTGTTATCTGAGAGCTGTGAGCATCCCATGACTCCCCAACAGCAGTGAAGATGCATTTGATGTATTTTATCTGTTGTTTTTTTGCTTTTTTTTTTTAAACGTGTGGAGGCGGTCACCCTTCAGTTCAATTGCATCGCATTTGGCTGCAATACTGAAGCCCCCAAAAGTGTTTTGTGGACTCAAAACACTTCACCCCACCAACTGAAGGGAATTTCTATTTTTGGTTGAACTGTCCCTTTATTAAATAACCCACAAATGCACACAATGATGTTTGCAAGCTCATAGCGAGGACAAGGTGGCGCCATCCCGCCTTTGTGTCTTTTTAAACACGCGCGAGGATGACACACATATACAAGAGGCTGCAAACATTGTTAAATAGTAAAGAAATATAAAGTTTAACAGGTGAGGGATAATCAAAGTACAGGTGTGCATTAAACAGTTTCAAGGCACGATCGAGGCAAAGAACCGCCCGACACAAAGTGAAGGGATAATTCCAATCCGTTTCTGAGCTGGTTTGTCACAGTTGGGTTTAGATTTTAATGAAGTGCAGAACTCAGAAATCGCCGAATCTCGTTACAGAGTGTTAAAGTAAAGCTTTATTTTAGGTCAAATGGTTTCACAGTAGGTCTGGAATCTTCGCTTTCGGTGTTTCTCCATTTTCTTCTACCTCTGCACCGCACTTTCTCTAGGTTTTTAGCCTCGCTTAGCAAGTTAGCCGCCGGTTGCTCACTCAGATCAGCTGATTACAAAGCTCTGGACAGCTGTGCTCGTTAGTTACAGGTTGGTCGCGGATGAACTGGCAAATTAAACTTGAGCCAGACTGTATGGTTTTAATGCACCAATAGCCAGCCAATCAGAGAAGCGTGTTCAGCCAGCCGGATTTGTATTGCTACAGATAAACACAACGACGTGAGCGTATGACTGCGACCATATGGAAATCCGGCGGTTGCAGGCTTGGCAGGCGCGTCTCTTTATTGCGTTTCTTTATTGATGTCACACACTAGACGAGCACAAAATCCATTTGAACTCTGTCGCGAGGGGGCGGTTATTAGGAATGTTTGCCGCGTGGAGTGGAACACAAAGACGGAAATGGCCGATAATCCAGCCGCAGCGGGAGTCCGACGCAGGATGTCAGTGGGTGCTACCTTGAAGAGGGATGATTCGTGAAATCTCACGCAAAGGTCAAGCGGATTTTTTCGAAATTTTCGAGGAATGCTGCACCTCCACCTACTGCGCAGCTGCTGGTAGATGAGTCGCTGAGATAATGAACAGCTGCTGGCGTCAGTCCTCCAGCTGGGAGCCTTTAACCCACTGAGGATGACGAGGGAACGCGACAGGTGATGTAATTAAAAGAGCAGAAAGTTCAGCCGTGATAGACAACGTCACAGACACGATGGAAAGACACGACAGTTTGCTTTATGTGTTGATTCGAGAAGAGTCTCCACGCGGTCTCCGGTCCCAGCTCATCTATTTTTCATCTCTTCGCGAGCTACATGCTCAACGTATCATCATGATTTATTTAAGTCTGTTTCCATTTCATTCTCGCACATTATGCTTTTCTTGAAAGTTTTTTTTTTTCCATCGGCAAAGGCAAAACATCTTTTTGCAATATATATATATTTTTTTTGTCAATTAACCACATGAAAAGCTGCGTAGCGAACTAAAGTGCAGACATAATAAATGCAGTTGGATGAATGTCTTTGAAAGTTGTGTGCATTTCACAGCAGGTGAACAAAAGTTAGGCCGCATAAAGACGCTTTTGAAATGATCTTTCAGTGCTAAAGATTCTGTATTCAGTGCAGCTCGAGATCCAAAAGTAAGCAGCAGCCACTGAAAATAATTAAACGGCGCCCGATCTATTATCTATTGCATTTCAATCTGCAGCAGCTCGGCGGACTGCGGCTTATCAGCGGGGGCCGCCGCAAGAGCAAACACGAACCGAAGTGCTGTCAAATGATGCAACTATTTCAGTGTTAATGGTTGTTCAAACAATCCAGCAGCTGCATGACAATGGCTTTGAGTCGTAATCATGAAACGTGCGCGCGCGCGCACGCACACACACACACACACACACACACAAAGACATGTGAACAAGCTCACATCTCTACACTCAGATTACACACCAGCACATATACGGTAGGATATGCTCACTGATGCGGTGCGTTTGCAGTGGATGTGGATGCATCTTGTTACACACACACACACTCTCACACACACACACTCACACACACACACACGCTGTTTCAGCAGTTTGGGGCCGGGCAGGCCAGCCGTGAAATCTGTGCTATGAATGTAAAGACAAGAACTCGTCCAATTAAACCTCAATTACAGCCGCGTTGTCGCATCTACGGCGCTCGCCCGCCTTTCTTTCCTCTTCTCCGCTCTGCTTGTCTTCCTCTTTCTCTCTCTGTTCCTGTCCTCTACCTCTCAGACTCTGCCACCTCCTGCGTCTCCCTCTGTCAATCTCACGCCTGCACCTTCCCTTCTTTTTTAAACAATTCTGCCGTCCGCCCGTTAGCATTTCCCTTTCCCTCTCTCACTCTCTCTTTCTCTCTCTCTCTCTCATTAAAACAGTTCCCCAGTCTTCTCCCAGGAGGAGGATAAAAATAGCTCTTGTTCAGCTTGTGCTTGCTGGTTCTTTCTCTCCAGCCTGCTTTCCATACATCAAATAGCTAAGTTTCCCCCTCATAAAAGCCATCTTTTCTTCTTCTCCCGTAGCCTCCTCACCCGACCAGGCTCCAACCTGGCACTTTCAACGCCGTTTACAATTACGCCTTTCGAGCGGCTGCAAAGTTTTTGGAACATCCCAAAGAGGCTGCTGTTATGAGGATGCACAGTGAAAACACAACCATGTTGCGGCGTGTTTCGGGAGGGAGGAAGAGCCGCGCCGCCGTTTGGCGCCGG
>CAAKHG010043495.1:0-10624 GCA_901007715.1 Dactylopterus volitans
ATCAGCTTGGGTTTTTTTTTTTTTTTTTTTTGAGAATAAATATCAAAAATGAAAGCAGTCTCGCGTGCATCGTCGCTTATGCGCTGACCGGCCATAACATTACGACCACCATAGAATGTAATGCAGCAGCCCCTGCAATGAATTCCACCCTTCAGGTGGAGTTTTATGTTGAATTTGGATTTAAATCTGTTTGAGAGAGGCGTTTGCATATTTGAATGACTGACTGTAATTTCTAGTGCTGTTGAACTGCACTGGGTTACATTCAGCGGTCTCAGCCTCATGCAGATGAATGGGATGACCAAAATATTAGGGACGCCTCTCAGTACAGCGCAAATTGCAGTCCCAACGACGATCATTTAAACATGCCTGCTCCATTACATTTCAGTGGAAGATATGCTATAATATAAACCATACCCTAATATGTCGGTCAGGCTAATGCATATGAATGGGGTGACCAAAATATTAGGGACACCTCCCAGTATAACACATCACAGAAACAATCATTACAAATATGTCAACAACTCTCTCAAACAGTTCCAATAAAAATGGTCATAGGTGTGTAAATACAAGAGGGAGAAAGGCAGTAAAAACTATAGATAGTTTTGTGATTATTTGTGGTTCTTTTGGCTTTGTGTGTTTGTGTGTGTGTGTGTGTGTGTGTGTGCGCAGATGTTTGCGTCTTACCCGGTGCGGCACCGCGGGGTCCACGGCGATCGCGCGTTTACTCTGCTCCTCTATCACCAGGTACATGTAGTTGTCCTCCAGGATGGAGATCACCTTTACCTTCATGTCCCCCTCCCCGACCCGCCTAACGCGCATGCGCGACGCTACGGGAAGGCCACTTAGTCGGCGTGTTTTGTTTTTTTTGTGTCTTGTTTTGCGAGCGTGAATCGACGGTTACGCCGTCGACCAGCGCTCGCGACGACTGGTAACGCGTAACGGCAGGCTAAGGTTTAAGTTAGCCGAGCATGCTAGCGCCGTCCGCGGTCCCGAGCGCCGAAGACGCCGCCGCCGTGACGCGGGATCGGTGCCGTAAACGCCGCGGGGCGTTACGTGAAATCCCGCTGTCTTCGCAAGCGGCGTACGAGCGCGTTCTCCTCGGGTTTTTTTTTATTTATTATTATCTTTTTTTGCCGCACTGTTCCGCAATCACCGCCGTCGCGTTTGCGCTCGCATAGAGTGGTTTTCCTACATTTCTGTCCGCGTTACTGCCGCGTTACAGTGACGTCACCGAGGCCCCGCGTCAGCGCCAGGACGTCACAATCGAGCCAGAGACATGGAACGAGCCGCGCGCGTCCGCGCAGCTTTCACGTCGGAAGCCTCCACATGGGACTCTAAAAGTGCACGGAAGACACATTTAATGCGATGAATTGTGATTTTTAAGGGTTTTTTTTATGCAGAGGTGAAAAATGAAATCAGTAAACCATCACGGGAAGGGGCGGGGTTTATGAGGACGGCTGGGCCCAGGCTGTAACTACATACTATGCATATTTTTTTCCCCCAGATTTGTTCTTTCACACTTAAATCCCGTTGTTTTGACAATTTTCGTCCTTCCAAAACAATTCTTTACTCATTTACCACGAAGAATTCTGATTAAGCTGCATTTTATCTTTTTTTAATGCCAAATCTTAGTTGAAAACAAAATCTGTTACAGTATATGTAAACTTAAACATGGACTTAGCAATCAAAACAAAATGCCCCCATTACCAGAAATGTTATTCATGTTATGTTTCACCACTCAACTACTTTTCACTAAGTTATGAGTTAACTTTGCAGATGATTTTCATATAAAGCCGATGCATAACGCATAGATACGGAGTGTAAAATTTGTCCCACCTGGACCGGCTCCATTAAAGTCTAGTTTTCACATTTAGGATCCGTCACACATTAAATGCAAAACCCTTTCACTGATTCACAATAAATGAATTTATTGCTTTATTCCAAAGAACATCATGCAACATTCTTTGTAAGACTGTGCTTAACATGCAAAACACCCATTATGTAACATTTACAAGGCGTGTAAGGTCGTCACACCTCGACGGTGGACAAAGCTTTGCTCACGCGATGTTTTTGAACCAGGGCTACGATGAAAAGCACTCGTGCTAAAATTTTACACAACCAGCTTGGTGACCGACCAAACTAACAGCTTGAAATTAATTAATAAAAATGTGGAAGAAACATTCCAGGTCAGAATAAAACAAGCATTTTTTTTTTTACATAGAAATTATTAACAATTTACAGAAATTTTACACATATCCCCAACATGGATAACTTTATGCATCAATATTTTACATTATACTAAATAGACTCTGAAACTCACATTTACAGATTGACAAGCATTCCGCATTTGAAGCATTCAATCAATGGCCATATATTCCTCGGGAAAAAAAAAAAAATTCACACCAGCACTCAGACAAACAGTTGCCAAAATACTAAAACAACTACTGCTAATTTATTAGCACTGACCAGAATGATGAAGAGTGAATGAGAGTGAAAACAGATCTACTTCGAGAGGCTTTGAAGGTGACTTGCAGATATTTTCTTCAGTATGCTATGGAAGTCTTGTAGGCGGCTGGCCAGAGGCGGTCGGCTCTCACGGAGTTTCACTCCTTCGGCACCCGGAAGCCATCTTTTTCCTTACGGAGGCTTCTCATGGTTTCAGTCGGATCGCTCTGCTTCACGTGATCTTGCACGGACTTCTCTCTAAAGTTGAAGAGACGTAAGAAAATAAAAAGGCAGCACGTTAACCGTCGTCGGTTCAAATGTGTCGCAAGTTTGTGACAGAGCGTTTTTGGAGTACTCACTTTACTCTCATAAAAGGGTTGAACGTGAATTCATCTGCCAAAGTTGATGGGATGGTGGGTTCTCCATCGCTGCATTTCTCCTGTAGGAATGAACACCGGATCAGCAATTCATCTCACTATGGCAAAAAAACAACGACAAAAAAAAAAAACTGCTTGTGTGCGACAGCCAGAAAATACCTTTGCCCATGCGAGCTTCTTCTGAATGACTTCATTGTCCGGTTCCACGTGCCGCGCAAACTTCAGGTTGCTGACGGTGTACTCGTGGCCGCAGTACACGCGCTAAAAAGCACAAAGGCGCCGCCTGTCAGTCGGCGCGCCTTCCCGTTTGCGCGCCCCCGCGACGGACAGACGTGCCGCGCCATACGTACCGTTTCGGGAGGCAGGCGCCCCAGAATTTCTATCAAGGCTTTATACATCTGCTCTGCGGTGCCCTCGAAGAATTTACCGCAACCAGCCACAAACAGTGTGTCACCTGCAAGGAGAGAACCAAGAAGAAAGAAAATCACGAGGGTCTTAAAGATCAGACAGCACGCGGATACATAATGAAGCTACATTAATACCAACAGGCTCATCTCTGCCACATACCGGTGAAAACCGCTGGAGGCTCGGTGCTGTTTTCTTTGGTCACATAGTAGCAAATGTGACCGGTCGTGTGACACGGCGTGAAGAGGCATTTGATGAGGAGCGATCCCAGCTGGAGGGGCGGTGGGGGATGGACGGCGACAGTGAGTAAACAAGCAGCTGTCATTAGAGGCCCATGGGTCACATGGTGTGGCGGTCTTACCTTGATATTGCTGGAGTGAGAAACTTTCTTCGTCAGACTCTCCACCCGGTCGTCGCCTCCATAGACCCTCAGCCCGGGCATTAGCTTCAGCATCTTCTCGTTGCCGCTGGCATGGTCCCTGCAGTGAGAAAATGATCACCGCCGTCTTGTTACCACTCCTGCGTGCCACTTCATGCAGGTATGATGGGTTCTTGGCATACTGGCATGTCGCTCAACATCTCAAATGCCACTGTGAATGTACTGCAGCGCGGTGGCCAGCGTAACCCCCCTCGCCGTTATTGGATTTGAGCATAGCTTGCAGCCTACCAGTGGTGATGGGTGGTCAGAACTGTTGTGAGTCTTACACCGTGTTTTCTAACGGCCTCAACAACCTGCAAAAGACGCAAAGTTGTAATGGAATAATCGCTCGGTCAAACAAAAAAAGCCAAACATTTGATGTTACAGCTTTTTATATGTAAGGATCTTTGCGACAAAATGCTTATATCTGATTACTTCATTTTGGTCTGTCCCAAATTCACCAGCTACATGGACAGCACAACAGAATACACACAAAAGAGCGGTTTCAAACATCCAATCAGAGGACCACTGAGATTGGTTTGACTTTAGTCCACCTTCAACGTACTCAAATTACACGCATCACCAATCAGAAAAAAAAAGTATTAAAAAGATGAGACGGATGCAATATAACAAGACTGACAAACAGGAGGAGGTTCATTTTGATTTTTTTTTAATAAAAATTTCTTTGAGAGGCGTTGACATATTTTAATGATTGTCGGGCATTACAATTACACGGGAGTGTAATTTGTGCTGCTGTTGAACTGTGCTGGGTTGGACTCAGAGGTGCTCACATATTGGTCCAAAGACTCTTATGCATCAGGCTGCCAAAAGTTATGGGACTCCCATCAGTGTAAACCAGTACAGTAAAACAGCATCACAAACTACAGTCACAATAACAAACATTAAAATATGCCAACACCTCTATTAAACAGAATGGATCAAAATTTTAAAAAAAAAATCCTCCTGAGGAGACAAGTTATTGCAGGACTGCCGCATTGGATTCTATGGTTTAGTATCATGCTTGATCAGAGTATAAAATTACGATATCATTGTGAAGGCTTGATACCATATGGTTTTTATTTCAACTGATTAATATTTACTGATATCTGGTAACAATTTTGGGAAGCAGAAGAGGAGAAAGACCTGAAGTAATTGGGAAACACGTGTAATTAATCCCTGATTATGGGTGTCTTTCCAGATCGGAATCTTCATTAAATGTCAAAATGGCTGTTGTCCACTTCGACGCGGGTGTTGTGCGATGAAACCACGGCGTTCGCGCACCTTTTTGGGCTCCACTGGGTCGACGACGGCCGCCTCCTTGGTGTCCTCGTCGATCAGCAGGTACATGTAGTTGTCGCTGAGCGCCGGGAGCAGTTCCACCCGCATGTCGGCTTGCTCCACCAGGGACGTCTTCCTCGCTGCGCTGTGAAGGAGGGCGGCTGCGTGGGCTCGGACTTCCACGGGCGCTTCATGGGTGGTGGGGGGGGGGGAGAAGGTGCGGGTCAGTTACTCGACACGTACGCACGACGGCACCCGGTTGAGATCGTCAGCCGCGGACGCCGAGAGCGACAACTCCCCGCGACATAAACAAAAAAATGAAACAACAACCCACCGCTAGCTTAAACTAGCATGAACGCCACCCGGCTAACGCGGCGCTGCCGTGAACGCACGGTCACGGGGAAAGGGGCGGAGGGGGAGGTTTATGTAAGCGGGTGCTGTTGTTTGTTCAGACATGTCAGCCCGTGTTCGCTTAACGGCTCCGCAGACGCGACGACGACGACGACGACAACAACCGAAAAAACTGTAACCCCCGCGGATTAGCCGCACGCGCCGTTAACGGCAACAGTAGCGAGCACACGTTAGCATGCTAACGGTGAGGAAAGAAAGAAAATTAAAACAAAAAACGGCACCCACGTACCGAGTTTCAAGGCAGTTGCAGCTCCTATTAGAGTGCAGGCACTCCCCACGAGTGACTTTAAGAACATAACACCAGCCGCAAAAGCCTTATCGCGCCGGGATAAAGCAGGAAAGTTTGGTTGGGGTTCACTTCCGCCTCCGCCCCCTTTTTACTTAAAAAGGCTCCGCCAATCAAACCCCGCGGAGTGGATCGGCAAAAGTGCGGTAAAACGCGTAAAATATTTGGTTGTTTTCGCCTTATTTTAGTGACTGATCGTAAAAAAAAAAAAAATGGGTTACACGTTTTTTTAATTCAATTTTATTGTTTCTCGTTTGAAAATCCCGAAAGCACAAACACGGACTTTCTCTCTTCTTTTTGCGAACTGTGTGTCCGCGCAGGCTTGCCGTAGGTCAATAATCAAGCCCTGGCTAACCGGAGCTCGACCGGAGCGGTCAAAGTTTAGCCGAAAACCGGCGCGCACTGCTTCGAAGCGGCCGCGGTCTCACGATGGCGACGCGGAACATCGCTCGGTTTTGGGAGTGGGGCAGGAAGATAATCTGCGTCGGGAGAAACTACGCGGATCACGCCCGGGAGCTGAAGAACGCCGTGCCCACGGAGCCGGTCCTGTTCCTGAAGCCGCCCTCCGCGTACGTGACGGAGGGCTCGCCCATCCTGGTGCCGCCCTACAGCGGCAACCTGCACCACGAGGTGGAGCTCGGGGTGGTCATCGGGAAGGGGGGCACGGCGATCCCGCAGGCGGCGGCGATGGAGCACGTGGCGGGCTACGCGCTGTGCTTGGACATGACCGCCCGGGACGTCCAGGACCAGTGCAAGTCCAAAGGTCTGCCCTGGACCCTGGCCAAGGCCTTCGACACCTCCTGCCCCGTCAGCGAGTTCATCCCCAAGGAGCGCATCCCGGAGCCGGGCAACGTCAAGCTGTGGCTGAGGGTGAACGACCAGCTGCGGCAGAGCGGCTGCACCTCGCAGATGATCTTCTCCATCCCGTATCTCATCAGCTACATCAGCGACTTCATCACGCTGGAGGAAGGCGACCTCATCCTGACGGGGACCCCCAAGGGGGTGTCGCCCGTGCAGGAGCACGACGAGCTGACGGCCGGCATCGAGGACGTCCTCACCATGACCTTCCAGGTCGACCGGCGGGGGTCGTAGGCGGCGCCGGAGGCGGCGGCGTGTGGGCGGGCGGGCGGGCGCCGCCGCTGGGAGCCCGGAGCCCGGCTTGGAGGTCCCGCGTGAGGTCGGCAGGTGGCAGCGTTGAGTCATCGAGCTCCACGGAGAGCGGCAGACGCGAGGGGGAGCAGCCCGCCAGCAGCCCGCCGACTCCCCGGCTGTGTCCCAACTAGCTCAGAACATTCAAGTAGAAGCAGTAATTTTTTATATGCAAAAAAAAACCTGTTACAAATCCCAAATTCTTAGTTATTGTACAGCAGCGTAATGAGAAAGTATAAGGAGCAGAATGCACTTTTAAATTTTCTTGCCAAAAAAGAAATCCAAAGTAGTCACAAGGCAGAAACAATGTTTTTTTAATAATAAGTAACCGTGATGACGCTTTACTCAGAATGTGAAGTAGTGGAGTACATTTTCTACTGGAATGTAATGGAGTATGAATATTTTCAATGATTCTTATTGGGGCTGTAATTTGCGATGCCGTTGGGACTGTAGTGGGTTAGACGGAGAGGGGTCCCTAATATTTTGGCCATCGAAATGCACATGAGTAGGATGGCCAAAATATTAGGGACACCTCTCCGTATAACTCAGTTCAAAAGCGTCACAAATCAGGAACAATCATCAAAATATGTCAGCACCTCTCAAACAGATTTAATAAAATTCAATGTCAAACTTACTGAATCTATCGCAGGGCTGGTTCATTATATTCTGCAGTGGTTCTGATGTTATGGCCGACTGGCATTTATGATACCAAATGGTTGTGCACCCATCACGCACTTTTAAATTTACAGTATTTGCAGCTCAAAGTCCCACTTGGATCTATAATAAGTTACTTTTTTTTTTTTTTTTTTGGAAAAAAGCAAACAAAAAAGTTAATATTTCACTTCTATTTGATGGAAGCAGAGTCAAACGCACAATCCAGACAGTCAAAAAACATTTTCATTGTCCACTTGCATTGCGGAGGGGAGGAATAAAAACATTAAAGAAAAAAACATTTTTAGCGGCTGAGGCTGAGAAAACGCCAAGTATTCTAAAAACAGCAGAGAAATAAAGACAATTCTGGGGCGGAATGATTTTATGCAGCACTTTTTAAAAAAAAAAGTCATCCTTCCGCTCTTCAATCCTTCTCATCATCAATCACAGCGAGGAAGGCGCAGCGTATGGCTGAGCCTCCCACTCCGGGAGCATTATTGTATGTTTCTCCAGTTTGCGTGTCTCAAATTAAAAAAGGAAAAGGGAAAAAAAAAGAAAAAGTCTCCCCTGTGTTCCGCTTTAAGCCGAGCGCACTCACGTGGCGCAGCCCTCGGAAGCTGCGACGCAAAGGATCCGAGGCCCGGGCGAGTTCAAGTTGAGCAAATAGTCGTGTTAGCGCGGGAGTTTAGAGGACTGACGGTTTGGCACCCGGCCGCCTGTGGTTCCGCTTAAATTTGGAACACATTATGGCGCTCGCTGGATCGCTCGGGATGTGTTTTCTTCGAAGGGGTTTTTATGGAGTCACGCACGAAAACACCCCAAGTTTGCGCTGCAGAAAACCCTAAAAAAAACCTGACGCGCCGTTTTCCCCCCGTCGTCTGATTGGCCCTTAAAGAATGTAGCAAAAAAACAACAACAACAACAAAAGGGCTCCTTCACCAATAACACGCAAGAAAATAATCTGGTCTATCACTCATTCTGGGCTGTGCGTGGCCCCCGTTTAGGCGCATTCTTCCTCCCTGGGCTGCTCGACATCTGTTCCAGGTTCAATTACAATTTTCCCACAGGCCTCTCTGTTGTCAGGATCAATCGGGGCCTCCGTCAGCCTGTCCCGGAACCCGTCCGCCGTAACCCGAGCCGCCCCCCCCCACCCCTCAGCGCGCCGTCTCGCGCTCACCTGTAGGGCATCTCCAAGCCTCGCTCTCATCGCCAACATCTACGACAGGTTCAATCAGATTTGGGGGGTCCAGGAAATGCGGCCTCGCTGGTTTTCACAATGGCTTTCAAAGCCCAAGAAAAAAACAAAAACAAAACAAAATAAAGGTATATGTGACGCGTTTGAGGCGGAAAGGGATTACGCGGCCGCTTCAGATTTTCTCATCGTGGCATGACGTCACCCCGGCCGGGACACGAGATTCCAACCAGGTGGTGGCCGGGCCGGGGAGGAAGGGGAAGGGCGCGTCCTCCCACGACGCAACACCGGCTGGTGAACTCTGTCGGGCTTGTCAACTTTTCAGCGATGCGAAGGAGTCATGCGGGAAAATCCGACCCCTGAATATATGTGTGTGTGTGTGTGTGTATGAGAGAGAGAGACGCCGATACAATGGCAGGTGGATATGAGGTTTTTCACACCTGAAATCAATACGTGGCGGGTGACTACAGTCTGTCAGCGTCTCTTCATATCAGCGTCGGCTCCCTCGCCGCGGGGTTGCGGGGTCAAATCTCTCAAGGTTTTGCCGGGAGACGCGCAGGTTCGAACGTGCAGCCGCGTTTATCACCCCTGTGTGACCTTTTTTTTTTTTTTTTTAAACTCACTTACAGTAAAATCCATCTGACGCCACATTAAAGGCAGCGATTCACTATTGACATGGCTTAGCTTCTTTTTTTTTAATTACAACGATCAAATTCTCTGTTTTGATATATATATATATATGACAGTATACTGTCACTGGAAAGTGTTTAGGATTTTGCACCGCCCTTTTCCTTTAGAGTGTGTGTGAGAGCATATTTAGAAAATGACCATTCTCAAGTCCCCCCCGCCCCGTTTGCGTGCTGCACTCCGTGCCACCAGGCGATGCTGTGGTGAGGCCGTTCTCACGGGGGGAAGAACAAAAAAAAAAAAAAAAAAAAAACACCAACCCACAACCGTTGGAAGGACTTAGTCAGAGAGGATGCATGTGACATATCGCATCAGGAAAGACATATGCACACATGGCCAGGAAATTGATTTAATTTAGCTTTTTGGAAATTCAGGAGGGGGTCAGTGCGCGGGTCGCTAACAGTACGCGTGAGTCATTCCACACACGCGCGCGCGCACACACACACGCGCACACACACAGTCTTCGAATGGGCTCGCTGTTGAGATTTTTTTTTTTTTTTTACAGATTTCAAACGGATACGTGCAAAAGCAATACCAGTGTGTTTAATCTATCATTCTCTCACCGAATGAGTAAGAGGGCAGTCGGGGGATTAATAAACCACGCAGCAGATCAAGAACCAATTTGCAGTCCTTTTTTTTATTTTTTTATTATTTTTTTTTAATAGGCCGAACCAAGGCTTTATTTCACTCTTGCAGGATAATGAATAGGATCTACGGCAAATGAAATGAAGCCGCGCATGAAGGCCAGGTGCGGCGCGCTCTCATTCGGAGTGATTGGCCGGCGCGTCGTGCGTTAACGTTTTTCGTTTGAAGACGCAGGTGGAAGGCAGCGGGGCATATTTAACAGTCATTTGATTTAGCCGTGCTTCTTTTGGATTTCTATAAACCAAGTATGGAGGGGGGGGTAAATGCTCTCCGGAATCTCTTTAACGTTTCCAAAAGAGGGTTTTTTTTTTTGTTGGTTTTTTTTTGCCTTTTCTTCTCCAGTTTTACCTCTTAATGTGAAAGGTTTCCAACTATCTGGCAACGGCATATCAGTTCGTACCTCATCAAGCGAGCAAGTGCATGCCATTCTATAAACTTAGCTGATTGCTCAAATTGTCCAATCAAGCTCCTTCCCCTCCCCTCCGCACACACACACACACACACACACACACACACACACACACACACACACACACACCCTTCTTCTTCCCATCAGTCCCTCCGTCTCTGAGCTCTGTTGCCTGGAAACGTGAGCTGACTGCACGTGCTGACGACACACACACACACACACACACACATGCAAACATGCATCAACTGGAGATAAACGCACAATGCGATCA
>CAAKHG010043500.1:0-13557 GCA_901007715.1 Dactylopterus volitans
TTTGGACAAGCGTGTAGTGGAACTGAAATAAATGGAAAAAAAAATAATAATAAAATAAAAATAAAGAAAGAAGTTTCGACATTCATTGTGATTTTCTACATCGGAGCAACGAAACATACGATGACAACGAGAAGGGAAGAAAAAAAATATATATATATATATATGCGGGCGTCTAAAATCTTTCAGAAAGTCCTTCATTGTAGAGCAAGAACGACACATTTTTTGGGGGGCGGGAAAGTGCTGCATAACATAAATACATTTCAGGAAAGGTCCCTAAAACTAAAACATTCAGCACAGTTCTATACAACACAGTGCAATAAAGAAAAGAGGGGAGGTTTAAAGGGGAAGATGTTCCAGCACTCCTCGACGCATCGCGACCGCCTCTTCTATCCTTCTGAGGACTGAGGTCCCACCAGTCACTCTTGTAAACACTTGAGCCTGACCTCCTGGTCCTGGTTCACCCAGAAGGGGCTGAATCAAGGAGCCTATTGTTGATTGGACCCCGTTGGACCTTCCTCGCGACGCGTGGCGACGCGCTGCCCCGGACCGCGGCGGCTCGGCCAAGATCGGCGCAGGCAGGCCGGTTTTTGAATTACAGTTACGGGAACCGGCCACGTTTTGTTTCCAGTTTTTCGGGGGTCAAAAGTGTCGGACCTAGCTTTTGTGAGAGCCGGACGACGGACTCCTCCTTGATAATTAACTCAGATGGTCTCGAAGCTTGAGGGTCCTGCAGGGGTCCCTCAGCAAAAATGAGGGATGGATTAACTTCACTTAAATGCTTGAGAGAGGCGTCTGGATGCAGCCTCAATCAAAAAAAAGAAAAAAAATCAACCTAAGAAAAGGTCCCTATTCAGCAAAAATCACTTCATATTGGCCTGCGCGAGCTTAATGGGAGTCAACTCGAGGAGTCCAGAACATGGAGAAGTTTGGAAACTAGTCCGAAAAAAATGTCGGATGCTCATAATTAACAAAACACAACCAACAACTACGCTGCTCTGCCTTCTCGGAAAGTCGTGGACGAACACTGGACGAACACCCGCAGTTCTCTTCTGTGGACGTTATGACGTTACAGGTGCCACGCGAGAAGGTCCTTTTCCAAAAGTCCTTCAGCGCTGCGGCTGACTGGCGGCTCTGCGCCGGCGGGGTTACAGCTGCATTACTTCAAGTAGCCATTTTGCGGATCGCAGCTGGCGTCCCGCTCGGTTCTACATCTTTTACCTGGAGGTTCTGCGTTCCAGATGCTACTTTAGAAGTAAAACCCAGATGAACCGGGGGAACAAGGGGTGAACTGAAAGCGACAATATTCTGACCGCTGACGCCTTCGATAAGAAATGACGCTCGGGCCGTAAAAAAAACAAACAAAAACCACTCAGATCGGTAAAGTGAAGATTAACGCGGGAGGACGCGTTCCACAGTTCCAGCGGGCGCAGGAACGTGTGGCCTGGACCCACCGCGAGTGCGCCGCAGTGCGCGGACGTGTGCGAGGAGCTGTGCTGAGCCGCGTGACTTTATTCCCTGCTGTTCCTTCTTTGCCGGACAGACACACAATCATTGAAAATAAAAAAAAAAATAAAGAAAGACATCTTCGCATATGCGGAACACCGAAGCACTGACGCGTTCTCTACATCCCTTAGCATCCATCTCTAGCGAGGCCGTGCGTCCTCTAAGGTGACGCGCCGCGCGGCACGCGGACGACGGCTAGCACGACCACGCGTCTGCACGGCCGCGTCGTCGCCGACGGTAACGGGAAGCGCGGGTTCCCCGAGGAGCCGCGAGCCAGGAAGCTGTTACCGATCTGATCGTGCTGCTAATCCGCTAGGTGCAAGAAAGAAGGGGGGGTGCGGGGGGTGGGCACAAGCAAGAACCGCGCCGCCTCCCAGACCTCGCCTATCAAAATAAAGACTACAAAAAAAAAAAAAAAAAAAACACAAAAATGCTTACATGATAAGAAAATTCAGTGTAACCCCAGTGAGAAGATATCACATATCTACACTAGAAGCACTTCAACACACCCCGAGCCACCAACGCTTCCTTCCAACAGTATGAAAAATAAACAATTAAACAAATACAAATACTCTCGGGACAATACGTAGGTAGTTTTCTGTCGACATGAAATCGGTGACTTAAAGATAAATATTTCACATTTTTTTCTCCCTTGCATTTCAAGAGAAAATAAAAATTTGTGTGTATGAAAGAAGAAGAAGAAAAAAAAAAAACAACCTGTCCATATTTTTTTTTTTTTGAAATATCCTTCAGTAATTAGTAACATTGTGATACCACATATTTGTCTCTCTCAGCTAAAATGCTTTAGCTTTTTCGAAGCAAAAAAAAAAAAAAAAAGAGCCAGTGTTGAAACCAAAAGCATTTTAGAATTCTTTTTTTTTTCTTTTTCTTTTTTTTTTTTTTAAGACATCATAGACTATGCACAGATAATAAAAACATTAACAATGATCAAGTCTTTCCCCACACTTAGAGAAATTACTGCTCCTCTGTTTGGGGTCTGGAACTTTGAGATCATCAGTCAAACAGAAAAAAGAGACGCCTCCAGCGGTCCGAGCTATTTACCGCCTCTGTCAGTCTTTCTGAAGTCCCATAATGCCGCAGTGGTAGATGTTGTACTCGGGCGGGGTGGCTTTTGGGGGGGGGGGGCAAGAAAACAGAGCGTGACCTATGGGACGAGGGCACAGTGGACCGGCGGGTAGCATCCGTCTCAGCGCTTTTAGTGTGCCACAAAAAACGTTGACCCATCGGAGGAGGAGCATCAGTCGCTGCGTGCCAGTAACGCCGCCCCGCAAATCCTGCTCGGGAGCAAACAGACATCAGGCCATTTCCAGGCGAGTAACAGTCATTCAGGAGGAGGAGGAGGATGAGGAGGGGTAGGGGGGACCTCCACTCGGGGAGGGTAGACGGGGGGGGCGGACGCAGGAAGAGGAAGAGGAGGATCACTCGGCTCACTTGACGTGTTCGGCGCTGTGGGATGAGCAGTAGTATTTCTTGTGGGCTATAAAAGTGGAGAGGCTGCTGAACTTGATGTTGCACAGCCGACAGTAGCGGGAGTTACCGTTCTGGACGGGCGTGATGACGGGGGTTTTGGGGCTGGGGGCGAGCTGGGGTGCAGGGATTTGGTGGGCGGCCGCGGCGGGCGGGGAGGCCTTGTCCGGAAGGAGGGGCGCCCCCACCGTCTCCCTCGGGACTTCAGGCACAGGTGACATCGTCAGGGAGGGAGCCCTTGAGGGGGAGACGGGTAGAGGTGAGCCGGCCGGGGGTGATCCGCCTCTACCGGAGGGGCTGCCGTTTGCCAGTGGGGAGGAGGGAGAGGCGGGGCCGCTCCTCGCCTGCCCGTTAATGCCTTCTCTGTGAACTCGAGACACCAGTCTGGACTGGCCGGCTGTGGTGCTGGAGGTGGTTGCCGCGGCTCCGTCCCTGGGACTAAGGCTGGGGCTGCGACTGACCACGCCGCCGGGCTGGGGTGGGGCCTCCTGGGGTGACTGGATGGTTACGAGCAGGCCATGGGTGGTCTTGAAGTGCTCCATCAGGTCACAGGTAATGGGTCTGTTGGGACAATACGGGCAGACCATTTGAGGGGAGCTGGTTCCTTTGGCTCCCGCCGCCGGGGTGGCTGCAAGTGTGGCGGTCACGTGGGGAGGAGATGTGGCGTCGGAGGCAGGTAAGGCCGAGGGGTGGGGACTGGACGATGAGCCTTGAGCCTTGGCAACCCACTCGGCGGGGAGGGCCTTTGTCTCCATGGAATGCAGGAGATCCGGGCGCTCCTGCTGAGGCCTGCTTTTAGGGGACGTGGAGGCCGACCTCTTGAGCCTGTGAAGCTGCTCCAGGGTGTGTGGTTGGAGGGTGGTGGCGGGGCAATAGTAGGTTTTATGAGCCAAGTAGTTCTCAATGCTATTGAAGCTGATACTGCAGGCGGTGCACTTGTGGTAGTCGGTAAGCGGCAGGGCAGGAAGAATACTGCTGTTACTGTGCTGTGGAGCCTCTCTGAGACGGGGCCTCTTGCTCAGGTCTATCGGGCCGTCTCCTTCGGGGCTGGAGCTGCCTGCTGCGCCGGGAGAGACCTCCTGCTTGACTGCCAGTCCGAGCACAGAGGGAGACGGCGCGGAGGCGGCAGCGGCCGTGGCTGCGGCGGCTGCGGCGGCAGCGGCGGCGGCGGCGGCGGCGTTAGCCAAGGCCTCGGTCCTGGCCATGTGAATCTCGTACATTTTCTTCCTCTTGCGAGTGCGGATGGGCTGGGGGAGGAAGGCTCCCGTGGTGCTCGCCTTGGCCATGTGTATGGCCCGCTGGTTGGATGGGTCGTGGCGCGACGCGCAGTAGAAGCGCTTGTGAACGGTGTAGTTGTCGTGGCGGCTGAAGCGGATGTTGCAGGCCTCGCAGAAGGTCCTGTTGGGATCGTCCTCCAGATCCTCGGCAGACCCACTCGCGGGGCTCTGGCTGCCTTCGCTTGCCCTCCCGCCGCCGCCGCCTCCTCCTCCGACGCTACCACCTCCGCCTTCCCCTTCAGAAGACGACGATATTCCTTCCCGTCCCGCAGGAGTTTCTGTCTTTACTTCCACCGCTGTCCTGGAGTCCGTCGCTCCACTGCCTGCAGCAGGGTCGGAGTCAGTAGGGGAGGCAGAGGCCGCTCTGCTTGCTACTCCACCCTGAGGAGATGCTGAAGAGCCATGTGCCCCGCTGGAAGGCACAGTGGCTTGAGCTGTATCTCTTGTTGAACCTGGGCCTGAAGCTGAGGTTGCACCCTCTGCTTGGTGCCTACTGGAGCAGTACAGCCTCTTATGTGCATAGAAGTTGTTGATGTTGTTGAAAGTGATGTCACACTCGAAGCAGGTGGCTCCTTTGTGAGGTGGGGTGGCGGCGGCCGTGGGTGCAGTCGGGCCAGAGGGGAAGAAGGCAGCTGGGTTGTTCTGAGGAACTGTCTGGCCCTGCTTCAGACGGCTATGGACCATCTCTGACATTTTAGCAAGGATCTCTGAGGCCTGAGGCAAAATGGCCGTCTCAGGATTGAACATGTACTGAGGCAAGAACATGGCTCCTCCTGGGAAAACTGACCCTGCACCCCCGATATGAGTGGGGCTCGAACCAGGGGTGGGACTTGTTGGCTCCGCTTTCACAGTTGTGGTGGATGGACTTTTTGGAGAGTTCGACGTGTGGCAGGACGTGGTGGCAGTTTGACACTCCTGCGTCTTCTCTCCCACCTCCTGGCTACCCTCCTCGCCATCCTCCGTTATCTCCATCTGCTGCTCTTCTGTCTCAGAGTCTGAATGAGGCTCCTCCTTGATCTTTAGGTTGGTGTTTGGGGCATCAGGGGGGCTGCAGCCTCGTGGAGTGGCTGAGCTACCATTAGCTCCCGGGCTGGATGAGTCAGGCTTAGGGACACAGGCTGGGGGCTCCCTCTCGAGGGGGGACTGCCGAAGCTGGTCAACGGATGCTGGGGTACTTTGGCGAGGGGTGGGGCTCCTTTCAGCCGGGACCCTGACTTCAAGGTGGGTCCGCACATGCTGCTGAAGCTGAGCGGGGGAGTCAGAGTTGTGGCCACAGACCTGACACTTCAGCACCACACCGGAGTCTCCTGGACTGAGACCTGATGAAGAGGTTAAAAGGTTCATGAGCAACATCGGCATCCAGCGTTGGATTGAGATGGGATCTCACGCGACATTCCACCAGTCACGTCAAAGTGACGTCAAACCTGATCATGTCACCTACCAGTGGACAGGGGCAACTTGGGAAGGCCCGGTCCCGGGGAGTAGACCTCGCTGCGAGACCCGGGCTGGCAGACCATGTGGCTGGTGACCAGGTGGCTGTAGAGGATGTCCCTCGTGGTGGAGACGAAGCCGCAGCCGTGACACACCCCGTTCAGCGTGTCCGTGTGGACCTTGAGGTGGCGCTCACAGTTTGCTTTCGTGGTGAAGGCCGACAGACAGATGAGACAGACGAAGGGCCGCTCGCCTGCGAGAGGACGGAAAGAAAAACGGGTGACTACAACCGCAAGCTTCTCGGGCGGACAACGCCCGGCGAGTCTTAGGTTCCGTTTTGCCCACACGGTACTCGCGCTCTCACCGCTGTGCGTGCGCATGTGGATCTCTAGCGAGCTGGCGCTGGGGCAGCTCTTGTTGCACTGAGGAAAGGGGCAGATGCGCTCGTTGGGGTAGGACTCCTTGGGCTTGTCCTGCGGCGGCGACGAGGCCGCCGTGGGCTGCTTCTGTCGGCTGGCGCAGTAGTACATGAGGTGGGCCTGCAGGTTCCTCTCGCTGCGGTACCAGATCCCGCAGTCCTTGCATGGGAAAATGTCCTCTGATAGAAAAAAAAAAGCAGCACACGTTTAGTTGTTGAAAAGCAAAGTACTAAATTGGACGCTGAAACTGGGAACAAGTACAAGCCAATCATCTTTAGGCTGATGAAGGGTATGTGCCTGCGCGCAAACACGTTTGCCGTAATTGCTTTGAGTATCCAAGGATACGGAAAATAAAGGTTAAGGGATTTGAATTTGTACTTATCACATTTTGCGCTCCCAAATCTAATGACATGTAATTATCCTGGCTGGTTACAAATGATTACAAAAATGTGTGCGCGGGTTTTTTTTTTTTTAGGCTTCAACCAAAAGACGACCGCACTGCCTCAGACCAATAAGATACCCTCAGAGGTACCAGTGACAGGGGGGGGGGTATACTGGCTGCTATAGACCTGCAGCACCATCTTGTGGCCAAAGAGAGTGTCTACACCTTTAACATCAACAGTGGAGCACAGCAGACACTCATGGAATACACAAATGTTAAGGCTGACAAGACAAGGTACGCTGGATTGAACGTAACACTTATATTTCTTAACTGTCGCACGGTTGGGAACCTTTGAAACTCTTCACGACTCTAGAATCCCCCGCTTCGCTTTGCCGGCCGACGACTTAAAAAACAAACAAAAAAAAGCACCGATGAGCAGCACTCACTGTTGACGACGGCGGTGGCCAAGATGGCGGCCATGCCGGCCTGCTGCGGGAGGAGCTGGATGTCCGAGTGCAGCGCCGCCGGGTACAGAGGCTCCTCCTTCACTGGCTGCTGCTGCTTCCGGGCCACCAGGCTCAGCGGCGGGGAGAGCCGGGCCAGCGGGGGCGAGGAGGAGGACGAGGAGGAGGAGGCCGGCGGGAGCGAGGGGGCGGCGACCAGCCTCTCGCCGGCCGGAAGGTCTCTGGTGACCTTACAGAAGAGCTGATCGCCTGGGGGGGGCGCATGAGAGCACACGGGTCAGACGTGGCCAGGATTCATGAATAGGAATAACTGGATCTTCAAGTTTCCTTTACTGACATGTTCAAATGTTCAAAAATACTAGGGTCGGCAGACCAGAATAGGCAAAACATGAAAAAAAAAAAGACAAATGGATGGTGCTCCAGAAAGGTGGTGGTGAATCTCACCCCGGCTGTGGATGGTGCAGTTGGCCGCCGAGGGGTCGGAGGTCAAGGCCAGACGGCTGATCCAGCAGTCCGGGTCCTCGCACACCAGCATCAGCCTCGGGTTCTGCACCTGGGGAGAGAGAGAGAGACGGCGGCGGCGAGGCGTGAACACGGTTGGCGAGATTCGAACCCATCGGCTTTAGTTCAGGCCTTTTGTTAATGGTTTGCTATTTGTTTTTTTTAAGGAAAACGTTGCCCATAAAGTTGTAACAGTTCTGTTTCCAGGCACGTTCCTCTTTTTGTTCCTAGTTCAGTGGATCTTTCCCCAAAATTTAATTCTTACATCATGATATAAAAAGATGATGATTCATGTTAAACATTAATTATACTAATAGAATATAAAAGAGGGGTGGGACAAGAAGAGCTTTTAACTTCCTCCTGCTCCTTTTCGAGAATGTTTGTCTTATTTACCGAGACTTGGCCATATATAGTCCGTTTAATGTTTATATGTTTGTTTTATATTTATAACATGTTTGAAATACAGAATGTAAAAGGAAATAAGCGTTTCATGATGGAAGGTGAAGGTTTCACGCGACACTGCCCACCCGGCCCCTGGCTCATCCCTCCATTTATGTCCGCGCTGCCGCTTTAAGAGGAAGCTAATCAAACGACGGCGCGGCACTTTTATTTCTGGAGCGCCATTCAGACACGGAGGCCCTTCTGAGTGCTTTACAAAGGAATAATTAAGAGGAATAAGTACATGGACATTAAGGAAGCTTAAAAAAGACCATGAAAGTGGAAATCAGGCAAATTTATAGCCGTAATTTGAGGGGGAAAAGCGACGGTGAACAATGTGGCGAGCCCGGATTCAAACGTTCTGCCTGCTTCATCGGGCCTCAGGTGGGCCTCAGGTGGGCCTCAGGTGGACCTCAGGAACCTCACGCGGCTCTGATCCCGGACCCTGATCCGGGCCCCCGTCCCGGATGACCCCAAAAGGTCCAGACGCATCAACCGGCCCACTCCCTCAAAACACATCACGCCACTCTTTTTTTTTTTTTTAACTGGGCTAAATTATTATTTGCTATTATTTTGTCCATCAGGAGAGGATTTAAAAAAAAAAACCAACCAAACAAACCCAAAACTAATAACTTTCACTTTGCAGAGTCATAAAGTGCCACCGAGTACGTACGAGGAGGTAAATAACCGTTTATGAGGGGGAAAATAGGAGCCCAGATGAGCAGAAGATGATCATAACAAAAGAAGGAAATTATGAAATGGTGGAGGAGGAGGGGGAGGAGGACCAGGAGGGGGTGGGGGGGCTGAACAAAGCTGCGCAGATAATAAATGAGAGAAGAAGAGACGAGGAAAACCACAAAAAGACGATGATCTGATGAGGCCGCCATAATAAGATCCACCGAGGATACAACATCCTCGTCTGTATGTGGAGGTATGAGAGAGAGAGAGAGAGAGAGACAGAGACACACACACACACACACACACACACACGCACACACACACACACACACACACACCTGTGAGTCCCGGACACAATCCGGCCTTTGTTCATGAGACTCATGAGGAGCATTCTCTCCGACAATTACTCCCAGGACACCGGCTAATACCTGCCATCCCCCATGAGACACACACACCCCCAGACACACACATTCACACAAAGCCAAAACACACACACACACACACACACACACACACTACCTGCTGTCCCTGTGGTAAAAGTGCATACGTGAGAGCTTTACTCCTCCTTCCTTGCCTGTAAAAAAAACACAACTCAATCTAAAAGCGGTAACAAGCGCCGGGGACGTATCGGAGCAGCGCAGCGCGGCGGCCACCGGGTGGCAGCATTCCCTCAGCGCTGCGCCCGGTGGTGCGGAGCCCGGCAGGATCCGGCGGTCTGCTTTCCACGGCGGGCTGATATCGAACAATGAGTTTCCTCGGCTGTGGGAGGAAAAAAAAAAACCCCCACTAAAAGCGGCGCGGACGGCGGCTTAAAAACCAAGACGCCTCTCATGTCCCGCCGCGATTCGGTCGCAAATGGATCATGACTCCCTCCATTTTATCATGTAGCAATCTCGCGGGTGATCATGTGCGGTGTCAAGACTGTGGCGTTCGCAGGCATGGGCGTCCTCGCCAGCGGGTCTGGTGTTTTTCCCCGGAGGAGGGGAGGTGGGGGAACGCCGCCGCCAGATGTGGCGGCAGGAGCACGAACCATCTGCTAACTAAAACCCGCTAGAACGCAACCTGATGGGCAATTTTTGGGGGGATTTCAGATCGACGAGTTATTGTACATCCTGCATTTTCATTCACGGCAGCACTCAAGTAAATACATATTTGATGAAATAAACACATTCTGGCGCGTTAGCGTTAGCAGCGTCAATCGATCCGGACGCGTCGGAAACGGCGGCGCATGCTAACGAGTCGGCCGGGTTACGTGTGTAACTGGAGACCGGAGAAGAAAACGCTTATTCCCAGGATCTTCACAGCAGAGACACACACACACACGCACACACGCACAAACACACACACGCACAAACACACACACACACAAACACACACACACACACTGATAATTGAATGAACATGTTTGGGCCCCGACATCCATGTTTGATTATGAGGTAGAAAACGCTAAAAAAGGGGTGACGCCATCTCATCTCGGCACCTCTCGGTTTCCTTTTTCATTTATTTAGTTCTATCAATCGATTTAAATAAAAAAAAATTAATTAATTAATCGCAGAATTTGTTCTGATTAATTGCAATTAATCTCTTTTTATTTCTTCTCCGGACCGCAGCTTGTGATAATGGATATTTAAATGTGCTTAAACGTGAACGGTTTCTCTGTGTCGTTATCTTCCCCCCTGCTGATTGGTCAGCAGTTTTCAGCCGTCCAATCAGCCGCAGCGTTAGTGATCTCCTCACTTCCAGGTTCTGTTATTGGTCCACGAGCACCACGGTCCTGTGATGTCGCCTGTCGCGGCCCCGCAGACAAAGTTTGGCTCGGGTGTTCTTGCTCATTGGTCAATGAGGAATTTCTTCTTTTGTGGTATTTAAATTGGTCTTTGCAAGCTGCGCAGGTCACTTCAGTTTCCTCCAAAGATCCGTCGGGAATTTTTTTTTTAAAGGTAAACTTTTCTGCTAAAACTCCCGACCTCATCATCCTCAGCCGGGACGCTCTGGCGAGACTCACGTCCTCACAGCTCGCAGCTTAAATGCCTGGCTTTTTATAAATAAATAAATAAATAAATAGATAGATAGATAGATAGATGCGTTGACGTAAAAATTGAACATGTCAGTGCTAATTTCATCCCTTGATAATCCCGCGAGGTCACACACACCAGCACTGTGGGCTGGAAGCAATCTGAGAAGGGAAAGGCGGGAACGTGCGGAACCGACGGAACCGACTCATCAATGGAGGCGTCAACCTCCGGGAAAAAAAAAAAATACAAAAAACAAAAGAAAAAAAAAAAGCCCAAACGTGACGGCGTTAGCGAAAGGAGTCGGATCGCCCGATGAAGACGGGGGTTCGTCGGCGGGACGGCGGCGGCGGCGAGAGGAGGTGCGGCAGCCTCGCAGTCTGCCGCACGCGGGCCGACTGAGGCGGAGCGTATTGTATTTCACGGGGAAACCAGCGCTGATGTGGAGATATACGGCTGCTTTTGTTTTAATTTGTAACCCAATGCCGGAGCCGTCTGAGCTGTAAGTACCGCTAATTTGTTTCAGGCTAATTCATCACGGCCGCAGCTTTGGAATTCGCCATGATAGGACAACGGGGACGGCTGGCTCACACACACACACACACACTCTCACACACACACACACACACACGCAGAAAGCTACAGTCACACCAGCTTCAAAGAGCTAAAATATTAAGTAACTGCCGGCGTGATGCCGTCGTCTTTAGCGGTTTTTTTTATCTCGTTTATTAAAAGTCAACACTGTCCGGCCTCGTCTCAGACAGGATGAGCGTGGCAGCTGATGTATCTTAGAGCCTCTTCCATCCCGGGTTTCACTCGCTTTGCCGTGGGGGGAAATTATCAACGCTGATCAATCGCTTTCCCAGAAACCACTCAACGTATCGGTATTGCATCATTTTCGGGCATAAATACGCAAAAATCCAGGTTGAGAGAAACCCTCCAGGCGGGGTGAGAGGATGGAGGGTTCGAGGACCGAAGGATGACGTTTCTTCACCGGCACACGTCCAGATTCAGGAGCTCGAGGTGCTTTTCCCCTCATAACTGTTGCAGTGTTCTATAAGCCCGTGAGAATTTCATTTTTTCGCGAATTTTCTGCGACCGTTTTGAGGTTAAGAGGCCGAGGCGACGCGCTTCCCTGGCGTGTTTTTACATCAGTTTGTGCCGCAAATGTGGTCAGAGCAGGTCAAGCGCTCCGCACCAGCCGCTGTTAGAGCGTCGGAGCTGTTAAAACGGGTCGAAACTCGCCTCTGGTGACAAAACCACTTTCAGAAGCGAGTCCCCCTTCTGTCACACCTGCCGAGCAGCCACGCCGCCGCCGTTTTGGGAAAATGAGGTCGTGGGAACCCGAGTTCACGCGTCGTTAATGTCACGTGACCCGACCGGGATGTTCGGCAAGCGTCACCGAGGGACCTGACGAGCTAAGGGACGTTTCTCAATTCTCAAGTCTGCAAGTCCAGACTTGGGAAGTCGCCACAAGTTCAAACTCAAGAAATCGGCGAGTTCCCAAGTGCGCTCCGTGCATTTGGAATAGCGGCGTTCCTCTTCTTCTTCTTCTGTGTGAATGGCGGCTGGTGCTAAGCGCATAAGCCTCATTACTGCCACCTACAGAGTGAATCATGTAAAACAACCACAACTCATTTGTGTTTAAATATTTCATTTATAAATATATATTCATTTATGTGTGTATCCATTTATAAGTTCATGTATATGTTGGTTATGGACATGTAAGGTTTATATTTTAAATGAGTCTTTTTTTTGAGCGAGCGGGCGAATAAAAGATGAACAAACAAAGTTGTGGGAGTTTGTGGAAGTTGGCGAGTTCCAGATCCAAGCGAAATTAAAAAAACAAACAAAAAAAAAATGGAGGAGAGACGTCTTGCGGTCCTGGTCATCACCGCACATCATTCGCTGGTGATGTTTCAAAAGTACGGGAGCCCGCAAGTCCACAAACGGCCTGAGTCAAGCGCAAAACCGTTTAAATTTTCTCAAAGGTTCCTTAAAGGGACGGCGACAGCCGAGTCATGCCGTGTTCTTACGGGCTAAAGGCGGCCAAAGTTGTATATCTGCCTTCTTAGTTCAATAATCTGCAGCTTCGGCCAATCACTGGGCTCGGCGCCGTTGTAAAACACTCCTACAAACGGCCTTTCAGTCGTGACGTCAAGGCAGATTCGCCTGCTTGATTGAGAAGAAAGGAACCGGTTGACCTCATATGACTTTGCAGAGGAACCTGGACGGCGAGCGAGGTTGAACGAGGAAGGACGGTCCAAAGCAGAAGCTGCAGGTGACATCACATCGCCGACGAGCGAGCGGAGTTCTGCTGCGGATGATGTCAGACACACGGGTACACAGCATATTGTACCCACTAAAAAACTGCGGCATCACTTTTTTTTTAAAGACCACTGGCACGCAAAAGTCGCAAAAGTCTAACAGGCGGCTCCTACGTTAGCAGATTATCGGCAGTGTCAACCGGCAACAAGGTAAACATGTTACTTCACAGCCGCGAACATACGCGGGGGGCCAGATAATGGGGGAGCCGGGCGGCACCGGGCCAGATCGCGCTTGGAGAGCGTGTGTAATTAAGCATGCCAGCGGCGAGCGGCCACGCCAAGAGATGCGGCGCCCAGTTAAGGGGGGACGAGGCCGCCGGATCGCTATCGCGAGCCTTTTCACTCCTCCTGGTCCGCCGCCCGCCGCCGGCTTGCTCCGACCCGGTTGGCGCCGCAGACGCAACGCCGGCCCGTTTATGCTCGCTTTGCGTGCGCGGAAAAAGAACGTCGGCTCCAAACGCTGCCGCACGTCACATTCTCCCAAAGCGTGCTTTACGTTGCCATGGTTATTAAGCGATACGTCCACTGGGGGGCAGTGCAGAGTTCGGCAAACTGTAAAATAGCGCGTACACATGTAAACGTTGTTTATGAATTTTGACCGCAGTTGCGCTGTATAACCACTAGAGGGCTCCGTCTC